>LPNX010137986.1:3091-45348 GCA_001517045.1 Pseudotsuga menziesii
CAAGTTCTTGTTCCAGTATCAAACCCTTGCATTTGTAACTTTTTCACAGAAATCACATGTAATTTCCAAATTACACAAACAATTTAATCATACACTCGTATAGATATACCCATTAATATAACAAAGATATTTCAAATCAAAAGCATATAAAATGTTGTATTTTAATCAAACTCGGAAACATAATGCACCTTGGCCTATCACACGATATGGGAACACACCCCTGCGCTTGCTCACTCTCTTTCCGCTTGATTCACATTTTGAAGATCCGGATCAAAGTCCAGACTATTACATGAAATATGATGGGCGTTATGATTTCTCTTCCACCATCCAATACTAATCCCAGACATGCAATTTCCAACCACCAACTGAATAATCCTATCGATTTTCTTATGACCCACAAGCCCACAGTGAGTCGAATCATGCCCAATCCATCCACTCTGAATCCACACCGCCCCCAACAAAACCCCACAGCCAGCATGAAGCCAAAACCCTTCATAAAACAACACACCCACTACACACAAAGCCATCATTGCCATCATCCATAAACCTATCAAAAAATAAACTAACAGAGGCCCCTTGAAGAGCCCAGCCTTCTTCAACTCCCCCAAAAGCTTACGATAATCCTTAGAAACCTCAGAAACCTCGTAATCTTCATGAATGCCAATCATAAACTGATCTAAATACTTCCACGCGGAGCCTGGATGATAGGAAACGAATGCATCCGTCACATCCTGGCCTGCCAGATTCAAAAGAGGCAGTTCCCCTCCAGGATGCTTGTCTAACCACTTACTAACATCATAAACCTTCCCACTTATTGAAATCCACATATCTCGTTCCTTATCATGTGTTTTCAGCTCTGATGTATTGATTTTCCTCCATGAGAGACGCTATTTCGGGCTCGAAAGATCATCCATGGCCGGTTATTTGAGGTCCCGACTCGGATCTAAATACCCTGAAAGATATATTTCTCAAATCAAATCGTTCACATGCTCATTCCCACCTATTCTAATCTCGCTGGTTAAGATATCAAGTTTGCTTTCCTCGCCTACCCACACCCCCTGGTAAGAGATGGTTTGCTCTCCTCGCTGGGGGAGATCTCGCTGGTTAAGCCCCTGTACCCCCGGTTGGAAAGAAAGAACTAAACTCTATTTCCCAGCCAACAGAAAATAAATATCCAATATCTGAGAGCTTACCTACCGAAAACCCAGCACGATTGATTCCCAATTTAGTTGAGGCACGCCAGTTCGAACGAGAAGCTAAGCAGCCAGTTTCCTTCCAACCAGCCAGCCGAAACCAGCCAGACAAGAGACAAAACAGTTAGGCCAGCCCGGAGGCTCCATCCTTCACCCCCAGGTTAACTCCCAGCATACAAACACAAAAAAAAAAACATAACCGCGCGCGCTGAACAAAATCACAAAAAAATCAAACATAACCGCGCTTAAACTCTTGGCCGTCGTTGTATCGACGCCTTGACCGTTGTAAAAAGTCAACAAAAGGCAGTGTCATCGCTATAGAGACGGTCTGGCGTGGATACAGCGACGAAAGTCGGGGCTTCCTTAAAAAAAATTGTAAAAATGCATAATTTACCCTTGATTTTTCCACGAAAGTAAAACTAACGTGGAAAACTAACGTGGCAAAATTGATCACTTGTACTAGTGCCACGAAGAGGAAGAAATAGGCTCTGTAATAGATCCAAGATTAGCTTGATATGTTATCATAGTTGCAGGCAACGACATGTCCGTTTCGATGAGCTCACATGAAGGATTCGGTGTAGGAAGAATCCAAGGATCCTCCATATAGTTTGTGCGAAAAGACACCGATCTTAGAGATGACGAAGCCTCACCAGAACTAGATCCTATCATAAGGACGGGTGCAGCACAACTAAAGCTTCCCATGAGGGATGGATACATGCCAACACCCACACTCCCAGTTGCCAGCTGAGAGTGCTGGACAATTGGGATAGAAGCTCCCTAAGATGCGGTAACAGGTGGATTCTTGAATGACGTTTGATCAATCATAACTATCTTCCCATTAAACGGAAAGCATACCACTCGAAATAGAGAAGAATCTATGGCTTGCATACTGTACATCCAATTCCTTCCCAGCAACAAATTGTAGTCAAGGGGCGCATCAACCACCTCGACCTCTATCGCAATGGGATTCCCTCCCAAACGGACTTTAAGAGAAGGAAGAATGTTGTGTGGTCGAAACGATCTACCATCAAAAGCAATCAACATGGTAGCAGATTTAGATAACTCGGGGGAACCCAAACCCTTCCAACATGCCAAATACATTATGGAAGCAGAAGCGCCTTCGTCTATCATAGTGTGTTTGACGGTCATGTTAAGACATTCTACATGAATCAAGAGAGAGACATAGTAAGGAAAGCGAAGCTGAAGTCCCACAGTTTCAAATTTGATGACAGAGGAAGAATTATCATCATGAACACCAAGAGCAGAAAGCAAAGCTTTCCTTTGCGAAGGACAACTCTGAAGTACTTCGAGTGCAGACATCGCACAAGGAGTGTGGCCCAAATCCTCGACAACAGAATAGTTCTAGGTGGCTCGGGCATTAGGATTGTGCCCTAAACGCTTAAGGACTCCCTTAGTAATGCGAGGAGCAACTTCAAGTTTATCCATAGGTTTTTCAATACACAAAGGGCTCTCGGGTGGAGCAGGTTCCTTTCCAAGGTCTGGTTGTGACAAACCATAGTCCTTCACACGAGTCACAACCTTATCAGCATGCACCATATTGATGCAACCATGACCACTGCAAGCCTTCGGCAGATCTTGATCCTCACCAGACTAATCATGGGTCCTTGTGTTCATGTTTTGATTATGAGGTAAAGGGTTGGTTAACACAGTTGGGCCCTGCACTATGAATCTAGAGGCTTCTTTTATCCGAGGGCACAAGTGAGTGAGGTGATCATCCTTACATAACTTGCAAGGAAACTTAACCTTACGTTTAGGTTGCTTGTCCCCCCCAACATTTCGGGCATTCTTGTCATTAGAGTTGGCATTTTCATTCCTATTCACACCCTTACGATTATTTTTACCCTTCTTTTTATTCCTTTCAGGTTGCTGGTTACCCTTCTGGTCCGACGATTGTACCGCAAGCACACTCATCGTTTGGGTGGGTTGAGACAAAGCCAAGGCTTGTCCTGAGGTAGATTGGTTGATAGATAATTGACTGGCCTTTTTCACAATCGAATCCGTAGGTTTGGTACTCGTACAACCAACAATGCCATTGGCATGTGGTCCAGGTTTGACCCTAGGGTCGAAACTAGAATGCGGTGCATTAGGAATGATCTCATATAACAAACCGGATTGAGCATAAATCAAGTCCAATTCCTGTGCCCTAAAAATGGCTTGTTCCTTGTTTTGAACTCTGGATGTAGAAACATCCTTCACTATATAAGGTAGTAACAATTTAAGGAACCACTCGAGGAGAAACTCCAACGGTATGAATGCTTTAATCAATCTCTTCCGTCTACACCACTCTTGGATATGGTTCGAGATATGCATGGCTTTATCTTGTCGAAATGTCGACAAGAGTTCAGTACCAACGTCGTAACGCACTGGTAGCTGGAAGTGGTTGAGAAAAGTCATAGCTAGGTCATCAAACAAAGTGAATGCCCCCCTAGGTAGCTCTATGTACCATTTCACGGCAAGCCTGGTGAGGGTGCGTTGAAATAGCCTTAAACGGATCGAATCTTCGTGTAAGGAATTAGAAGAGCACCATAGGTGAAATGTAGTAACATGTTCACTCAAATATTCTCCTGGTTTACCCTTAAACTTGGGAATGTCCGAGGGAAGCTTACTAGGGATAGCCGGCCAAGCCGGGTCATAAGATACCGGATCGTTCGTTAGTCTCGACAAGTTAGGAAAATTTAACGTTGTGAGGAAAGGGAGCCTAGGTTGAGAAGGTCTAAGGGGTGCTCCCTGATAATTTTGATTCATATAGGACTGATGACCGTAACCACCATGGTCATGGCCATAGTATCCTCCTCCCATTTGACCCATATAGGTTGGCATGGAAACACCATAATGTGGTGTACCTTGACTATGTGGAGCTACAAAGCCATAATTCGGAGAGTAAGCGGGTTGTTGATACTCGTACCCATAAGGTGAATAAGTCTGTGCATACTGCGGTCTATAATAAGGTCCATAAGATATCCCATGAGATGTCCCATGAGACACTCCGTAAGTAGGAATATATGCTCCGGAAGTAATAACATGGTCTCCAGAAGTAGGGATACGACTTCCTGACACAACAGGAGGTACTTGAGTGTAAGACACGATTGGGAGAGTAGCACCAGTATGGACATGACTCGTAGCAACGTTTCAGCCCGAAGGACCACGTGAATGAGGGGGAGGGAAAGCATTTGAATAACAAGGAATAGAGGACAAAGGGACATGTGAAACTATGTACGTGGTATTCCCAACAGTCACTCGTGTTGGTTCTGGTATCTGAATAGGATTACTAACACCAGGTCTAGGACGAACATGAGATATGGCCTCCACCGTCGGGATGGAGGGTGTAATATGAATCATGCTCCCAAATCTCTCCACATGGAAAGAAATGGGAATGTCCCCAGGCATAGTGTTAGGATCAGATTCCATTTCGGCAAAAAATGTCGTATCGTGGATAGGGTTACCAAACATGCCATAACTAACATAACTAGTGCTTGCAGGTTCATGGTGAGTCTCGTCACCCAGCATCCCATACCGGTGACCTGTGAATGAGGGATCATAGCTAGAGTGAGTATGTCTTTCATGTGAAGGATCAAACTCAAAATGTACAACCACATCAGGTGAAGGATTAAATGAAGGAGTAAACGCTCCGTTGTCCATGCGAAGTGGAGAAGACAGCTCAGGAATACCATCTTCATGATCTCCCATCGTGTGTGAATCAATGTGGGTATGAGTCTGCTTGGACCATCTGCTTCTCTCTCCCAAAGGAGGAGGAGATGTAGAAGGCGTAAGTCCTACTAAATGACGAGAATGGCGAGGAGCCACACTCGTATCCACAACAACTCAAAAAATGAAAAAGACTCTCTATATTACACAAACCCTAGGAAAGCTAACGTGCACAGAGCATACATGAATAAAATCTAAAGCCAACCACAAGAAAACAAGGGCAGGATATGTGAGCTCTCGAATGAAGAAGGTATGTCTCGCCTAGGAGAGGCTTGATACTCCCATACCCAACAAGCGAAGGTTCATAACCAATTATTGTGGCCCTCAGTGTCAACATGTAAAGCAACTGTGCTATCTGACCCCAACCTCGCCGGGACACCCGTAGAATAACCCCTGCAAAGTACCCCCTCGATAACCTAGGTAAGGAAACTAAGGTCACCTCAATATAATCAATGCTCAGGAGGATAGTCGCAGGCGGTATTGACCGTATGGGCAGGGTAGCAAGGCTCGAATCTCTCGAAAGAGCCCCCAGATATGAATACAATCCTGGAAATATCTTCGGTGCTACTCAGTTATGACTAGGGGTCATCCCAATCAATAACCACTCACACTGCCTCATGCTTAACTCCCTTTTGAGAGGAGGATCCTGAGAAACACTAATTATACCAAGGAATTTCACACTCTCACCTGGACAGACACATACATGTTGTTGTTTAGTGGTCTTGGATAATTTACTCACAATGAACTATTCCAAGACCCTAAAACCTAATCTTGTTGATGTACCCTATCAAAGAAAATAGTGTAATCCATTTTAATTAAGCGTTGATTTTATTTGGCTTTATTACTCAAAAGAGGTAGATGGTCGTGCAACCAATGGTGTTATGACGCAACATGAAGTAAAATGCACACCTAACAATCAATGCAAATGCATTGTGTTGAATGAAAAATAGGGCATGCTACTACGTGAAATGCAAAAATTTTCTTCAAATGACAAATGAAATCATTCCTATATGAAGTCCTGACTAATACTCTAAGGAAATCTAGTGCAAGTACCATACAAAATGCAAAGTGCAATGCATAATGATGCAAAAAAGAAAATATTTTGGATTTTTTGAATAAAAATGAGATGCTAAAGCAAAAGAATGATTCTACTACCCCCAGACTTGGCAAGCACCATCAAACAGCACTCACACACAGTACTAAGGTAAAATAAATTTAATGCACTAATCACAAAAAAAAAAATCGAAAATACAATGACAAGAACCTTCTTAAAAAAAAAATTACCCTAAAAAAAATGTCTCTCGTCAGAAACAGAGGTGTATACAGACTCTAGCAATATCAAAGGAGACTCAGCAATCATCAAAATTCACCCAGCAACAATCAATCTTCCTCTAGAAGGAAAAACTAAGGACATATGCGACTGTTCGCAGTAAACCCACGTATGTACGCGGCTATAGCAGTAAAAGTCGCGTGTATACGCGACTATGAGTAAAAAATTCGTGTACAGGAAGAGAAATGTATAAAAATAAAGGCAAACAGATGAACTGAGACAAAATTCACACCAATTCAGACACTACCAAGCAAACATGCCCCCATACCTAACACAGAAACAGAGAAATAAGAGCAATTCAAGAACATTGAATGCTGATAAAAACCCCCAAAGGACAACTACTAGGAACTCCCCAGTGGAGTCGCCAATTCTGTTACGGAGAAAAATTCCTATGGCTTGGGGTACCACAACAGACAACTTAACTCCAGAAATCAATCATTTCCTATATGCAAGAGAAACCAAACAACTAACACTAAAGGATCTTGATTCGTACCTTATTCTGGATGGTTGGTGTAGATCCCCATTGAGCTTTCCAACTTCAGCTCAAATTGATGAATTGCTTCCTCAACATTCAATAAACAAGACAAGCATACTATATATAATTGTGTTAGCTCTACTCTAGCATATATAATCAATAACATATAAGCATTTGAAATCATCCATGGATTAAATATTCATTCAAACACACATTATTGGACAGGAAAAGATATTTCTATTGATATAAAATCAAATATTACAATGAATACAACCTCTGTTGGCACGTCTGCGAATCGGAGAAACCGAGTCCCCCACTTGGGCCTCCACCACTTCAATCCTCCATCTCTCGATAGCAATCTCATAAGCAAAAGGTAAGCTTGGGAGGAACACAAAAATTGCTCCAAGGGACAAAGGGGATGCAGACTCAAGCACAAGTTCCGGCAACAATGGACTATAGTTCTCTTGCTCTCAATTCCTCATATGCCTTCAATGTATCCAAAGGGTTCCTTATATAGCTCATCAATGGGGTAATGAAAGGTAGAATCCAAGTGATCTCAAGGCATAGGGAAGGCCAGGAGACAAGTGAGTCAGATCCACATGAAGGAAAAATCCAAAAGAATTTGGCCTTTTGCACACATCCCGATGTACGCGGTTTTAGGGGTCAAACCCGCGTATATACGCGAGAAAGGGTTTAAAATTCGCGTATGGAAATTTTTGCATGTTTTTAGGGATGATCTAGGAAACATCTGTGGAAATTGAACCCAGTGATAGAACAATTACACTCACAACAATTATCAATTGTACATGCAAAATCACTCACAAAAGAGACTGAATATGGAGCTGAACACTAAACTGTATTGAATAAGTGTACAATAGCCAACCCTGTAACATAATAGGCTGCCACAATAAATAATTACATAAGGGATTCGAATGCATGAGGAGGCAATTCGAATCTAGTCAAAAGCAGGCTTACTAAAATTAAGCAAATCCCCCAAAGGTGCATAAAGTAGTTTCCAAAACTGTCAAGGATCTCACGAATTGGAAAAATCACTTGGGCAAGCTAAAAGGTAATGGAAGGACAACTCATACATGCTTTTCATAGGAGAAAAGAGTGGAGGATGTGGAGGACAAAAAACTAGTTAACCTCACCTAGTCAAACTTTCCCAATTGCCTTAAAGCACTGAAAAAGCAGGCAATAAAGCAGAAAAAGCAGAAGGGCGTTTAGGAGGCTAGGAATAAAGTAGACTTGATTCCAGGAGGTTTCCCAAGCACTCCATGAGTCAAAATTAGCAAGTTTGACCACTATGTATGTGTAGATGACAACTTGCATAAGGTGGGACATAGAAACTAGGCAAATAAGACAAAAATGGATTAATTAATGTCTAAGGTAGCTAACTATGGGTTGATTATTCTAACACCCCCCCTTAAGCCTGACTTATGAGTAATATATCAGAAAATTATAGGGCCTAGCAACAAGGCTTAGTCACCCTTTACATACGGCATGTCCATATAACCAATTAAAGAGGCAAAACCCAGTGGGAAAATCCTCTCTTAAACATGGACTGTAAAACAAAATTTGGAAATCTTGTCTTCACTCATGCTTCACAGCATGATCAACAATCCCCAGCAGTGATTTGAGATTGCTGAAGGTCTTCTCACAAAATTCTTTGGTGAAGATATCAGCTACTTGTTCTGAAGATGAACAGAAGAGTAGGTGAATGGTGCCATCATGCACAAGCTCTTTGATGTAGTGCATATGGATCTCAATGTGTTTGGTTCTCTGCTTCTGAACTGGATCATTGCAGTTGAATGGTACTCTGATTATCATAGTAGATAGTAGTTGAGTATCTTGATTCGAAGCCACACTCTCCAAGTAATCCTTGCAACCATAAACATTGAGTTGCTGCATTTACAACTCCTCTGTACTCTGCTTCTGTAGATGAGAGTGCAATGGCACTCTGTTTCTTGCTTGACCAGCTGATTGGCCCTTCTGCACGCATGAACACATATCCTGATGTGGACGTTCTATCTGTGCTATCACCTGCCCAATCACTGTCAGTAAATCCAATCAAATCAAGATCAGATTTTGCTTTATAGAAGATCCCATGTGTCCTTGTTCCCTGAACAAAGTTAACGATCCTTTTGGTTGCTTTCCAATGGATCTCATGAGGCTGATCCATGTATCTAGAAGCCACACTTAATTCATAAGAAATATCAGGTCTAGTATGTGTAAGATACAACAAACATCCAATCAATTTCCTATACAGTGTATTGTTTACTATAGGTGAAGAATCAGCTTCTTCAAGCTTCACTCCTGAAATGAAAGGAGTCTTGCTTGGCTTGCAATCCTTCATTCTGAATTTGTTCAGCAAATCCAAGGCATACTTGGACTGGTGCACCTTGATTCTAGCTTTGGTTTGAGCAATCTCAAGCCCCAAGAATTGGATTAAGAGCCCCAAATCTGTCATGGAGAAGGCTTGGTTCATTGCACCCTTCAAGGAAGCAATCTCATCCTTTGAGCTTCCTGTAATGAGAAGGTCATCAACATATAACACAATGATCATTAATGAACCATTAATGAACTTCAAATAGACATTTGGATCTGATTTGCATCAAACAAAATTCAGTGATAGCAAGAAGCTATCAATCTTAGCATACCAAGCCCTGGGGGCTTGCTTTAGCCCATACAATGACTTCCTTAGCCTGCACACAAGAGATGGGTTAGTAGAAAATCCTTGAGGCTACTGCATGTATATCTCTTCAGTGAGATCTCCATTTAGGAAGGCACACTTTACATCCATGTGATGTGCCTCCCATTGCTTTGAAGCTGCAATGGCTAAGGCTAGCCTAATGGAGTCCATCTTTGCCACTGGTGCAAAGGTCTCATTGTAATCTATGCCATGAACCTGTGAGTAGCCCTTGGATACCAATCTGGCCTTGTACTTCAGAGGTGAATCATCAGGGCCTTGTACTTCAGAGGTCAATCATCAATAGCAAATTTGGTCTTGTACACCCACTTACACTGAACTAGCTTCCTCCCTGGGGCAAGATCAACAAGCTCCCAAGTGTTGCTCTTCTGGAGTGAGTTGAACTCTTCCTTCATGGATGCTTGCCATCTTGGATCTCCTACTACATCTTCATATGTATGAGGATCTGATTCCACCATCAGATAGCATTTCTCAGCAAACATAGGATCCTTCATGCACAGAGCACTCTCAAATTGAGATCTAGTCCTCCTAGGGTCATTAGGATTTCGAGCTAGCTCTCCTGCTGCATGAATGGTCTTGGATTCCCATTTTGGCCTTGTAGGGATGTTAGGATATGCAATAAATTCATCACTATCAGACATATCAAAATCAGCATGTTCAACAATCTCTTCACTTACATTCAGAGGTTCTGGTGGTGAAGAGGCTTCTCCAACTTCCACTGCTGCTAGGGGTTCTTATTGAAACTGAACACACCTTTCAATGAAGGCTTTTTTTGTGCTCAAATTTATCAGTTTGTACCCTTTTGAATCTTCAGAGTACCCAACAAATAGACACTCTTGGCTTTGGGGCTGCAAATCCTTCCTCTTTTCTGTTGGAATTCTAGCCCAAGCCTTTGAGCCAAAAATCCTGAAATGGGTCACATCTGACTTGTGCCCACTCCATGCTTCGAAAGGATTCATACCATAAAGTTGTTTATGAGGCACCCTATTCTGGATATAGGATACACAGTTTATAGCTTCGGCCCAGTACTTTGGTGGCAAATTTTTAGCCTCCATCATGCATGTTTCCATCTCCTTCAGTGATCTGTTCTTCCTCTCTGTAACACCATTCTGTTGTGGTGTGTAAGGGATAGAATGATGCATCTGAATACCTGCATCTGCACAATATTGAATAAACTCAGACTTGACATACTCACCACCATTTTCATATATGAGGACCTTGAGTTTCCTCCCAGACTGGTTTTCAACCAAAGCCTTAAAGACTTTGAAGAGGCCAAAAACTTCAGACTTGTGTTTCAGGAAGTAAACCCAGCAATACCTGGAAAAGTCATATATGAAAGTCAATGCATATTTGGCCTGAATCATGGACATATGAGGGAATGGGCCAGCAACATCACTGTGGATCAACTCGAGGGGTGCAGAGGTTCTCTCATGACTAGCTCTCTCAAATTTATGCTCTGGGTGTTTTCCTAGGATGCAACCTTGACAGACTCCTTTGGAAAATGTTATCTTTGGTAACCCTATGACCATATATTTTTCACTAATATCAGAAAGATACTTGTAATTTAGGTGGCCAAATATTTCATGCCAAAGCTTGATTTCTTAATTAGCATGAATCAGAAGAGCAGAGGGGTTTGAGTAGGGTAGGAAGTGTGAGAACATGTATACCTTCGAAGTATGATTTGCAACTCCTTTTGCAATGAATTTACCACTTGAGATCTCTGTGATCTCAAATTCATCAGGGGAGAATATGACCTTCTTTGGAGACCCAATGTGGGTCATCTGATACACTGATAAGAGGTTGGAGGCAAGACCAGGAACATACAACACATTGCTGAACTGACCATGATCAAGATCAATCCTCCCTTTGCCCAAACTTTCAATGAGAGAGTCATCTCCCAGTACTATTGGTGGACCTTTCGACATGTCAAGTGAGGTGAATGCCTCCTTGGTTGAAACCATATGTATTGAAGCTCCGGAATCAATGATGAAACTAGGTGAGCTTGATGTGCCAGTAACCAATGCATGAACTCTCTCTCTGTCTTCTGAACTTGATCCTCCTTCCCTCTTCTTTGAGCTGTCTGGAAGGGAGATGCCATTCTTCTCTGAGAGTTGGGTCAGCATGTCTATTTGCTTCTTCATGCAGGAGCTCTCAGAATGATTTCCCTTACTGCAGTATGTGCACTTGCTCATTTCTCCTTTATTCTTCTTCTTCTGGTAGTTCTTCTTGGAACCTTGTGGCTCCTCCGGAGACTTGTTCTTGTCTCTCTTTTGCTCAAGTGGATTTTTAGCTTTATTTTTGGTTTTTGAATCCACCCTCGAATCTCCAACAACTAGAGATTGGTCTTTGGATGGTTTGATGGTGCCCATCATCACCAGTTTGTCTTGTTCTTGTGTGAGAGATTCCATGAAATCTGCAAGGCTAGGCATCTTCCAGGTTCGAGCTGTCAACTTTGTGGCATAGAAGGTCGAAACAAACACTGAATAGTTAGGGCCAAGCTTCTAGAGTATGGCCAAGACCAGCTGATCATCCTTCTTTTTGATCCCACGTTGTTTTAGCTGCAAAACAAGTGCTTTGAACTTGGAGAAATAGAGTTGCAGGGATTCAAAGCTATTTGGACTTAGGGAGATCAGTTCATTTTCGATTTGATGTCCCCTCATCTCATCTGTCTTTCAAAAAAGATCAACAAGCTTCTCCCATACTTCATTCGGTGATGTCAATCCATCAAGATGGAAAAGGAGGTCTCTGGAAATACTCAGACACAAGAGACCATAGGCCTCATCCCTCCTGTTGTGCCATTTTATATTCTCTGCAGCTGCATTGGGCTCTACTTCTATTGCCACAGTCACTCTGTAGAGGCCTTTCGCTCTCAACAGTATCTCCATCTCTGCTTTCCATTCAAAGAAGTTGAAGGGAGTCAAGATGATCTTCTGAGATTGATCCATAGCTCAGAAATTGTCCCGGCTGTCAGTAGAAGGCTCCCAGTCATTGATGTCGAACCTGAAAAACAAATTGGAAGGAGAGAAATCAATCTACAAAGGCTTTGATACCATGTGGAAATTGAACCCAGTGATAGAACAATTACACTCACAACAATTATCAATTGTACATGCAAAATCACTCACAAAAGAGACTGAATATGGAGCTGAACACTAAACTGTATTGAATAAGTGTACAATATCCAACCCTGTAACATAATAGGCTGCCACAATAAATAATTACATAAGGGATTCGAATGTATGAGGAGGCAATTCGAATCTAGTCAAAAGCAGGCTTACTAAAATTAAGCAAATCCCCCATAGGTGCATAAAGCAGTTTCCAAAACTGTCAAGGAGCTCACGAATTGGAAAAATCACTTGGGAAAGATAAAAGGTAATGGAAGGACAACTCATACATGCTTTTCATAGGAGAAAAGAGTGGAGGATGTGGAGGACAAAAAACTAGTTAACCTCACCTAGTCAAACTTTCCCAATTGCCTTAAAGCACTGAAAAAGGAGGCAATAAAGCAGAAAAAGCAGAAGGGCACTTAGGAGGCCAGGAATAAAGTAGATTTTATTCCAGGAGGTTTCCCAAGCGCTCCATGAGTCAAAATTAGCAAGTTTGACCACTATGGATGTGTAGATGACAACTTGCATAAGGTGGGACATAGAAACTAGGCAAATAAGACAAAAATGGATTAATTAATGTCTAAGGTAGATAACTATGGGTTGATTATTCTAACAAAATCAAAGGAACAAAAATGGTCCATGGGGTCTAAGGAGTCTGAATAGGGATAGGGAAGGCCATAAAAGTGTGATTTACCATGTGTGGTAAAATCCTCTATAACACCCGCAGCCATGGGGAGCGCTTCCTTATATAAACTGTCTTCCCTCTTATTGTGCTCTCTAAATACATGATGAAAATACAAAGTGTGAAAGAAGGCCTTCATCTCCATAATGTTGTCACACCAACCATCCAGATCGAGGGTAGAGAGAGTTTCCTTATCATTAGCCCAATTAATGATTATAGAAGAGTCCCCATATACATGGAGAGAGGGAATGCCTTGAATATATTTTGCAAAAAATAGTAAATACCAAAGAGCCAATAATTCCTATCTGGTGTTGGTTTTGTTCCCACATCCCATATTGGTGCTTTGGTGTTGGTGCTCTTATATAGTCTATGTGAAGGTATTTGAGCTTTGATGAATGTTAGTTTTTGTAGAAGAATTTAGCTGTGCATAAACCAAATAAAACCACCCCAATACTAGGGTTTTTGCCTCCATGAAAATTCCAAAAACTATGCTGCCAGCCAACTGTCATAAAAAAGTGCATACCAGCTCAAAGTGTCTACATGTTTGGGCTCAAAACATTATCCAATGCTAACAAATAAGTGGATAAAACTATGATTGAAACCCCCATAAGCAATGACTATGTGTTCCCAAGCTGCCAAGTGTGAATGACCGGGATCCATGTGTAGGATTCCTTAAGATGTGTGCCCATACCTCTAAATGTGTGCTAGGAATCCTCCTCAAGGAATGCACTAAACCTCCAAGGAAAAAATGAATATATTAACCTTTAAGGGGTGGCACAAAGCTCCAAGCATTAACCAACCATAAAATAATCCACAAGTGGTCCACCTCAAACATTGTGCCTTGGTCTCAATAAGTGTGCAATACCCTCCATCCATGTGTAAATGGTTGAAAAAATGAAAAATAATGAGCAAGAGGTCCACCAAGGGATGGCACTAAGCTCAAGCACATGGGGGTGCAAGTCCAACAAACCATATGGAAGAATGTCAAACCACCATGACTGAAAATTTCTACAAAAAATAAACAGCAAGAAATTTAAGGCTACTCGAGACTACACTTTGTAATTAATGCTATAATTTATAAACACATACTGTAGAAAAATATAATGGGAACACAATAAACAGACTGTGAAAACACGTGACTGCTTTTCATTACTTCTAAAAAAAATATGCTACAAGAAAATAGTGAATTGCTAACTGCTCATTCGAAAACTAAATAAATAAACCTATACATTTGCCTTATCTTTTATAGATAGAGATGAAAAGTACATACAATGGATCTGGAGCACTATTGATTTACAACTAGAGCATATCCATCTCAACCTTTGGACCAGAACACCAATGGCTCCTAGTTTTATGTGGGCTGAAAAGTCAAAATGAAAGTTTATATATATATATATACAAGTTTGGGGACAAAATATACCAAAAGTAATTAAATATTATCAAAAATAAATATCCATACCTGTATCCCCGGTGGAAATTGTGAAACTAGAATTTCCTCAACATCTATATTTGTGCCATTAGCCTCTGTTTCTTTCGGGTCAAGAAAATTCGTATCTTCAAAGTCGTCGTCATTCATGAATTTGGTATACTGCATAAATTTCATATAATTTATAGACATTAGATTTGGAGAATAAAAACATTATATTTCATATAATAAATGTTATATATTACAACATACTTACATACCATGCCTCTGTTTTGATTTTGTTGAGCGACAACTCACTTATAATTGTCACTACAATATGTTGCATACCGCTCAAGCTCTAATCAACTCATACTTTTCAAGCGATCATCAGAATAATCATCAAATGGGCCTTTGTCCATACTAGATGGAGATGAAATAGTATTTAGGCCAATTTCCACCCCTGTCGATGCATCCCCAACACGCTCTTTGATCTCTTCCCTCACCCCTCTTGCTATTTGAGATGTCGTTTCCAACTCCTCTGGAAAAGAAATGACTCTAGGATGTGGCTATAATAACCGAGGCATCATACGCCTATACTGAACATCTTGTCATGCATCAAGTCGTTCATATGTATGATCTTTTCCAGCACCATAGAAACTGGATCTCGTATCTTTATAGTCGGGGTCCATGTGAAACCGAAACTCTGCAATCAGCATCTTAACAAAATACCGAGGAACCTTGTCATTATTTGGGAACTTCCCATATGCACATAGGAACCTCGAATAAATATGTGGTGCAATCAATGGATCATTAAATCTTGCAATCTTTAGACATTTTTTGTCTTCATACCGTAAGTCAAAACATGAAAAGACCATTTCTTTTGTGACAATTTTTTTTATTTCTTCAAACTTGTGGCTGCCCATCACTGAAAATTTCCTCCTATGCATCATGTCATGAAAAATATGGGTTGATTGTCCAACCCCAAGATATGTCTCGATCAAACTATTTAGATTGTGCAAACTTAATCTGGAGACAATGTTGAGTACCAAAAGAGAGATTTGAACAATCAAGTTCTACCTGTAATCTCGAGGAATTCTCCTTCATTTCTTCCACAGTTAGCAAAGCGATGTTGTCTTCCCAAGGAGTCTCCTTGTCTTAGGAGGTGGATTAGGATAAGGAGAAGCAAACCCTGTAAGAAGTAAAATGCACGTGCAAGTATTAAAATCTATATATATATAATTTGTTAATCAAATTATACACATTTAAATAAAATGTGTTCATTATAAATACCTGATGGAACCTCTTATGCCCCATCATTATTGTTAGAATGTCTAGAAGCCCCTGTAAAAAACCAAAAATTGGCAATCACATGTAAGTTTATAAGAAAAATCATGTAATTTTTCATAAATAAAACAATCATATCAAACAAGAATTCTAGTTAGAATGTATGTAAACAATATCTACCGGGAAATGGCATATCTGAAGAATAAGACACTAAGTGTGTCCTATGTGTTTGTCCACCGATCCCTGTAGACCCCTCAAACATATGCATGTCATGGTGAGAGCCACCACCTGTGCTTGTAACAAGATATTAGAAATATATGTAAAAGAAGATTTATGTTTATATAGACTTGAGAATGAATTGAATAACAATTGAATTTACCTGACGATGACCTCAAGGAGTGTGTCTGCATAGTAGTCAAGTTTGCTTCACCTTGAAGCTGTGAAGTTGTGCATGATAAGAATTTTCCACATATTAAAACACATGGCAAACAAGAATTCTAGTCATAATGTAAGTAAACAATATCTACCTGGAAATGGCATCCTATGTGTTTGTCCATCGGCCCATGTAGACCCCTCCGACAGACATCTGTCATGCTGAGAGCTAGCACCTATGCACAACAAGATCTTAAAAATATGTGTAAAATAATATTTATGTTTATATAGACTTGATCATGAATTGAATAACAATTGAATTTACCTGACGATGACCTCAAGGAGTGTGGCTGCATAGTAGCCAATTTTGCTTCACCCTGAAGCTATGAAAATGTGCATGATAAGAATTTTCCACATATTAAAAAACATGTCAAACAAGAATTCTAGTCAAAATGTATGTAAACAATCTCTACTTGGCGATGGCATGCTATGTGTTTGTCCACCGGCCCCTGTAGACCCCTTAGATAGACGTCTGTCATGCTGAGAGTCGCCACCTATGCACAACAAGACCTTAGAAAGATGTGTAAAATAATATTTATGTTTATATATAAATGCACATGAATTGAATAAAAATTGAATTTACCTCACGATGACCTTAGGGAGTGTGGCTGCATAGTAGCCAAGTTTGCTTCACCTTGAAGTTGTGAAGCTATGCATGATAAGAATTTTCCACATAATAAAAAACATGTCAAACAAGAATTCTACTCAAAATGTATGTAAACAATATCTACCGAGCAATGGTGTATCTGAAGAATAATACACTAAGCGTGTCCTATGTCTTTGTCCACCAGCCCCTGTAGACCCCTCAGACAGACGTCTGTCATGGTGAGATCCACCACCAGTGAACAACAATATCTTAGAAATATCTGTAAAAGAGGATTTATGTTTATATAGACTTGAGCATGAATTTAAGAACAATTGAATTTACCTGACGATGACCTCAGGGTGTGTTGCTGCATAGTAGCCAAGTTTGTTTCACCCTGAAGCTGTGAAGTTGTGCATGATAAGAATTTTCCACATATTAAAAAACATGCAAAATTTAAATTTACCAAATTTAACATTGTGCATGAGAAATTCTCACATTAAAATCATGTCAAAACGTGTCAAACAAGATAAATATATTTCAGATTAACAATTGAATATACTTGACTACATCACATGTCTTTGTCTAGCACCGATTGTACCATCACCATAACTTGTGATTTGTTCTCGTTCTTGTTATAATATTTCTACAAATATAAGGCCCACATTAATGTTGCTGTTGGTAAACCTCACTGTCATGGAATTACACATATGCCTTACATGTTGATAAGCACATTTCTAAGGTATTACAATTGTTAACTGAGGATAAGACTATTTCTTGACATAATTGACTTTTTGACTAAGCACCTTGCATGCACATTCAGAGCATTATTAGACTATTAATTGTTGGAGCAAACTATTACTTAAGTTTTGTACTTGAGCGGTATGTTACTTAGGGACTACAATGATTGGGAAGAGCCTAACCATACACTTGTCAATATTGATTAGACAAAGCAGTGTTCATAATCACCCCAAAAGATGAGATATCAACATCCTTCTACATAATGATGATCTCTCACCAAAAAATTATAAGTGTGTCAATAAATTTTGTTTGGATTGGAGTTCAAACATTTGAAAATGCAATACTATTTTCTGCAGTGGAGATAGTTAATTGGTTATCTTTCATAACATCTATCAGTAAACCAAAATTTGGAATACAATGAATGTCTTGCAGCGATGGTAGGGGATTGAATGATGAATCCAAGCCAGGCCTATTTCATAATAATTAGGTTGTATGGGACATATTCAACACCCCACATATTTCCTAAGCTGCTTACACCTAGGTTGTTTGTATTAGAATACATTAGTGAGATGGTAGAGATGGATAACATCCATTTTATGAGGACCAAGAAGAAGACCAAATTGAATTTTCCTATGTCCATGTGAGGGTATGTTACAAATGATAAAAGATGCATCAAGGATTCAGTTGAGGCCCTAAAACAAATTAATGTCACGTCCCCATCCCTCCGACCGGAAAAGAGGACGCGACGAACACCAAATACAGCTGGGAAACAGCCCCCATGAACATAAATAGGAAAATGCTGATATTAAAATCTTAAACAACATGCATAAGAGAATGCATAAAACATCATACAAGATGCATAATTCCTCAATCATTCAGCGGAAGCAAACATATTCATAAACCAGCATTTAGCATGTTCATCATAACTCATTAAACATCAATATAATTGCAGAGATGGAATAGCAGCAGTACTTATCTTTTGATGAAGAATCCCACAACCAGCTACGTCGCTGCAACATTCCACCCAACCATAGGCCAGCGTGCTCATCAATCTCTCAGCAACACTGCCACCCCCGAGCTGGGCATGATTCCTCCAAGGATAAGGGTCAATGCAGGCTTACACATAGTCGAGGGACACAATCAGCAAACCAACACCACTGGGTTTACCAGGCCATCAACAGACCGGCCAAGCCAGCACAGTCCAAAGACCAACCGCTGCTTACATGGAGCAAAACAATCCCTTCACAGCCATGTGAAGAAGGCAAAGACAACCGGTGACAGTCCCAAATGAAAGGTGAGACACAGCTCAAGCCTACAAGGCAACACAGAGTTGTTCTTGGCCCTAACGTGGCCAAAACAACTCAGCTGCAACCCAAAACCAGGGTACTCCAGCAGCCACAAACACACAATGCATGATAGCAGCAATCCACAATCCCAAAACAGGGAAAATCAGCCAACAGATTGGAGATCAACAGCCCACAGCACACACAATCCTCAATGTAAACACTGAAGGATACAGATAGAAAAGTGGGGTTAGAACAACTCACAGTCTGTGCGTAGAGGAAAAGATGCAGCCCAGGCAAAGCATGGATGCACACATGAACAGTCCGAAGTGGAAACAGAAATCGGACTCTCAACAGTCCCCAAATCGGACTTTCAACAGTCCCCAAACATTGTGGGGAAAAAACACAACAGCAACCCAAATCATGGGTGAAACTAACAGCAAGTAGAAAACGTGGATTAAAGCCACGGCTATGACACATACCAGTGGAAATCAGGCCCTTGAGGCCGTTTCACCTGCTCGTTGTGTACACAACTAGAGAATACCCACGACTGGTGCGTGAGGATGAACAGAATGCCTCTCTTCGTGAGGATCCTAGCCTGTGTGCGCGAATCGACCGAACAACGTGAGGAAGAACTGACCATGGAGGGAACGAATAGACCATAATCGTGAAGGTGAAGACCAGGCGTGTGAGGAGATGAACCGACCAGGGAATAATGGCCAGCAGGTAGTCGAGGGAGAGTGGAGTGAAGGCAGTCGTGGGTGGAGTGGGCGTGTGGTAAAGGGACTGACAGTCCTGCCACCCCACTCCCAAAGACCATAACTGCCCCAACCACCAACAGCCATAACTCCTCAGCTACCCAACAAAACATTAAAGAGGTTGGAAGAGGTTGGTAAAACAAGAAAAGGTGGCAAAACATGGGTTTTTCCCCCATAACCAAGGTTTGACATCGCCCACCCCTTATCCTTTGGAACCATGCCCTTTTCATTCAACATTGCACTATCGTAGCTGGTTGTGGTTTTAGTTTTAATTGATGTGCGTATTTACATGATGTCGAATTATAATGTGCCAAATGACACGATAAACCATCGGCAACTATCCCCATTGCTGAAACACACACACAACCAAATCGATGGTGGGGATTTTTCCTTGAGCTCCTCACCACGATTAATTACAATTTATACATAATGCAAACGAGGTCAAAACCGGGGACATTACAATTAACCTCCCATTGGACCAAACGATACGACCCACACTTCTTGATGGGGGTTGAGAAGGGTAGAAACCAACCAATACCCTAGGTTCATGACTCCATACCTGAAATTGAAAGGATGGCTAATAAAGACACATATGAGGAGGTGGAGCCATTATAAAGGTCAAATATGATCCCTTAAAGGTTGTGGCTCAAGTATTCCCAAATCCAGAACACAAACAACTCGATTCACCACCATATTACAATTTTTGCAAGCCACTAGGAGGGATAGCTCCAAAGAATACATAGCATTTAGATCCCCTCATACCTAAGGTATGCTAATCTCCACCAGGACAACTTCAATAGGAACAAAAGAGGGGATTGGTGGAGAATGAGGCTTTCTGTCAAGATGAATATTTTTGAAAAATATATGATGATACCCATGATAATGAAGATGAATATAAGGATAAGATCAGAGATGAAAAATGGTAGACTATGTCAATGAAAGAGTTAGTAGAGAAGGATGTACAAGGAATATATGTACCTCTTAAATAAATTGTTTGCCTCTAGTCACAAGAGTGCTTTCCCTATACAAAGGCCATCCTCATCATGCAATCTATGGGGATTTTATGAGAAGGAAGGCTATGAAAAGGAGGCTAAGATATCAAGGAAATCATCAAATTGGTTGAAAATCCAAAGGGAATAGGGTTGGGAGTAGAGCCAAGTACACCCCTAGTTAGAAAGAACGGCATTCTCTTAGCCTTCACCCCCATATCCCTTATCGCTCAACAATTTCTTCCAATAATTCAAGGCGTGCCTCCTCCGTATCAATCCTCATCTAGCAACTAATAAGTACAAGACAATTTTCCCCTTGGTTTAGAATATGGGACCTTAGTTCTTACAACCAATAGGGAAAAGTAAACAACTGGACAACAAATATATCAAAGAGAAGAGATTTTGGTGTACATGGTTCATGAGGAGGAGGAAGCACTACTATAATAAGAACAAATAATTGATTGAATAGGAATTGTTGAATACAATGATTCCTCGAGTGACATATTTAATCCACTAAAATGTGTTGAAAAAAGAAAGGCAGAAGAAGAGTAGAGCTAGGAACAACTTGAGAAAAAGAGGGGCATAGGGGAATCTCCAAGGAAATAGCCATAAAAAATTGGAGAGCAAGAATTTCTTGAGCCAACCAATACCCAAAAAGGGGAGGTTTCCTCACCTTATACTCTACCCAGTCTCGATCCTTCTAAATTGTTTAATATTTTATTTGGTGCATCTTATGAAAAAGTGACCACTATGTATGTTGCAAGTTCTTATGAATAAATAGGGCACTAGACCTCATGGGATAATTTCATTTATCCCCTTGAGAGTTATGACCTATTGGAGATATTAAAGGAGGAGAATAGAATAATAATGTAAAACCAAGCGCCAATCACCTCAACTGAAAAAACTTGACACCTAGGCATAAACGAGGAAGGTACCTAGGTATAAAACTAAAACATGGAAATTTATGTTCACCACTCTAGATCCTTTGGATAAAAATACCTATGGGGATATGCAACCACATGACTGGATATATATTTAAGTCACATTTAAGACAACTTGAATCCCACTTGAGGATGATGTCTCAATGGTGAGGCAACGTAGTTTATGATAAATGCCTTAAAGATGATTCATCCAATGAAAGTTATAAGAAGCATTTAGATTCCATCAACATAAGGAATCACTTTGTGAATTACAGAGTGAAATCCTTAGAAGTAGAGAAAGATAATTTGTAGGGTATTTTGACTTATGTTGGAAAGTGGAAACAAGAGTCAGATGATGTATTTTCTCTCCTACCATAAAAGGATGAGATAATAAAGGAACTTGGTATTTTGAAAATTCACCCTCCTTTTCCAGTTACCTAATATATGTTAGAATAAAGGAATAAATTAGCTGATGAATTGAATTATTTGAGAAGGGAGAATGATTCCTTCCCAACACAAAACCAAGTGATAGAAAATAGAATTATTGATTTTGAGGTTGTTAAAGCAAATATAGCTAATTTCAAATATAGCAAATGCCAATGCATCAACTGCTTCCCTGAAATAGGTGATCATTGGGACCCACAAGGAGAGAGAACTAACCATCTCAGCTAGTCAACCACCCCCATCTATAGAATCAATGTAAAAAATGCACCAACAAATAGATCAATTGATGAGGGATGTGGTTGAATGGAAAGAAAAAGAAGATAAAAGTGTTATGATAGTGGTGATAGTAGAATGCTTGGATAAAAAAGATAAAGAAAAAACTCAATAATTAGGTCCAAAAGTTGGATGAGGTAGAGAAGAAGTGGTACATGGAAAAGAAACAATTTGTGGTATTAAAAGAAGTAATAAAAACATGGAAGACAAAGCATGAATAATATTTGAATAAATATACAATGGTAAGAACCTTGAAGGAGGTTAAAAACATGGTCCGATGATATATCTTCAATGATTTTCCATCATTTAAATTCCACCTCCGGTTTTACCTAGATTTTGATGCTTTGCAAAAGCAAGTCACCAAGTACCTTGATAAGACACAAAAAGAGGCACACCTTAGCAATAAGATAGAAAGAGTTGAAAATGGGTAATAAATAAACTCTCCACATAGGCCCTAATATTACTGGGAATTAGGAATAGTACCTCTGTGTTTATGGATATAGAAACATGCATACAAAAATGCAATAGTTGGATGATTAATTAATAGAGGGTCATAGAAGAAGAAAAAACTAGTCAATGTTTTCTTAAAGACATTCAAGTACAATGATTATTCATGGAATGATCAACTGAAATTGCATCATATTGAACCACACAAGATAATAGTACAAGATTCCCTCCCTCATATAATAGTTGTTCCTAATAAGTAAACAATCCCCTCATCTATTGGAAGTTGCAATCAATTACACCCCTCCATTACCATCGGAGGGCTAAAATCCAAGTTGGGTTTGGTTGGCTCCCATTCATCATCATCACTGCAGTCATATTGGTCCTTCGGGATTGGAACTCATTATGAAATCCCTTAAGAACTGTAGAAATTTGGGGGCTTAGATAATAGATCAAAATCACAGCCAAGGCTTAGATTCAGAATCCAGGAAAGAACAACCTAAAATGGATAAGCCCAAGGAATACCTCAACCCCCACTTGGGTGCTTGTATTTTCAACTCCCCACAAGATGCTAACTTATACTTCCCATATAGAAACCGCCAACCATAATGGAAAGTATATCAATTTGAGCTCTCTGTGCTAGGCGCACACTCTAATGAAATCCTATTTTTAAATCAATTGCACATGTTCCTAGGAGTGAAGCAAAGGTGTAGGCACCTCAATATAGTTATATGCTACTTTTTAAATAGCTAAATTTTGCTAGGTAGAAGCAAGAGTTGTAGCAATAGTAAGATAGTGAGAGTGAAGCTTTAGTTGAAGGCAGGTAGGAAGAGTTATAGTTGAGTTAGGGAAGTATTTCCTGTAAGATAAGTTATTTTCTTCATTGCTTAAAGGGAGTCAAAGAATGGTATCAAAGGGGAGATACTAAAGCCTACTACTCTGGGTAGATACTAAACCCTACTATTGACGAAGCCAACGCGGAGTGCTAAGACTAATGGTTTTATAAGGCTCATACAACATGGCCATCGTGACTAAAACTCACTCCATTATACATGGTTTCCCTCCACTATTTTTCAAGTAATTCCTCGCCCAGGTGAAACTAATTCAATGTGTTTGATTAACAGTAAACAATATCAACTAATGTCATCATCCTACTTCAAGGCACAACATGGGCTAGGATAGCTAGTACTCATTCATCACAATAGTTATAGAGTTACAGTAAAATGCATCATCTCCATACAAAAGAGTAGAGAGGAGCTATCCCAGGCAAAATAGGTGCTTTCATTGGGCTATGGTTTCTTCCTTAACTCTTTGTAGTTCAATCCGTAGTTTGTTGAGTCTTGGATCGAGATGAAATGGGATTTTGGGGGGTAACTGTCCCCAAGATGTCATGAAAGATCTAAATAAAGGAAAAACACTCTACTATGATCTTAGTTAAAATATCACGTTACAATATGGGAAGTCGATTATTATCTAGTTGGGTTTCTTCAGGATAGAGACGGGTCTATAACTCTTTACAGTGAAACAAAAGAAGCATCCATGTTACATGGAATTTGTTTATATCCAGTCGAATTCTAAGTTCCAAATCCAATGAGGCTCCAAATCTACATTGCAGAGGTAGGGCGTTGGCACTATATTGTAGAGGTTGAAGGTTCGAATCACGATTTTGCATAATTTCTATTGGGCTTGTCTTCGTTCGAGTAAAAGGTCACATTTTTTTCACAAACAAATCAATTCACCAATATCTCACTGCAATAACAAAAAATTGCAGAAGAATATCCTACATTGTGAGAGAAATTCTTAGAGTTATTTATTTTCAATTATCCCCACTACAATGCAAAGAATCAAAACATGTATCAGGCTATAAAATTCAGACCTGACGGTCCTCTTCCTGTGGCCTTCCCTTCGTCTTAGTGTGAGGTGGAACTATGGTTCTCCAATTCCCAGTCCTAACTGATCCCATTATCCAGGTAAGTTATGTCGCTGCGTGTTTAATCCCTTCCCTCACAAATTCGAGCAAGAAATGGACCAGAACAGGGCTGGCTTAGCTGTGGTGGCTTATCCCATGATGGGTTCCAGATTCAGAGTGAAAGGTTACAAGGCCAGTAGTTAGAGTTTAATGGATTGGACTGCGGCAACGAGCAACAATGAACAATTTAGCTGCAATGGGGGGAGGGTTTGCATTTATATAGTTAAGCATTTCTTGGCCAAGAGTTTAAAAGGAATCTAAAATCTCGGCCAAGAAACTTATCCGAGAGTTTAATATCAAAAATATGGTTATACTCTCGGACGAGAAATTTTAATATTCTCAGCTGAAAAATTATCTAACTATGGAAGAACTCTCGGATGAGAGAATTTTAACCGTGGTTAATTTATCATTCGAGAAATATTACAACTCTCGGCCGAAAAAATATGTTGACTTTTTTCTCGGCCGAGAAACTGGATTATAACAAAAAAAAGTGAATTGTCACAAAATTGTTTCCCAACTTTGTGTTTTCACCCCTAGTTGAATGTATCTATGTGTTAATACAATAAAATTCATATAGATTGGGAAACTAGGTTGTGTTGTTAGAGAAATCCCTCTTGATGGATGAACGGTTTAGAAGTTTTAAATTGTTTGACATGTTAGCCAACCTAAAAATATATATATTCCATTGTGCTTAACTTAGATTCAGTCATCCCCTTTGTTAAACATCCAATTACCCGACCTTTGTGTGTTTCTCTAAGGTTGTGTTCGTTACAATAATATTAATCCAGAACTCCGACATACCAAGAACTTTGACATGTTATATGCTTCGACACATAACATTTAAGTAACTATGATATGTAATCATGAGTTATGCAATGTTCATATCATTCATGCACTATTTCATTAAACACACTCATTTATCATCTTATGCAACAATAAACAAAACATTAGAACACATCATAATATCACACACACATTCAACACCATGATTTTTATGTGGAAACCAAAGATGGGAGAAAACCATGGAAGCGTTCATATTAATGAGCCACGGTAAATAAATGCTTTGTGTATGTGCACATAGTCTGTAGACCTATCTTCTTCCTTCATTACAATGGATCTGCACACATAGCCTGCAGATCATTACATCCTCCATGTGACTCCCTCATATCAATTCTCCATAGATTATAACTTTAACACATAACAAAAATCTCTTAAGACTAGAAAAGATTGTAACTAAATCTCCCAAAAAGTGTAACCCCAAAATTCCCAACCTGTATATTTATAGGAATCATCCCTCAACCATGCATCCACTACTTAGCCTCTTAACTCTACGTGGACAAAAAATTGTAACCGCTTCCTAACTAACTTTGTCTTGACATCGTCAAAATTCCCATATTCCTTGTTTTTCGGTCGCTTTGTCGGATTTGACTCTACTTCAGCGGACCACATTGCTGCAACCTTGCTCTCACAGAAACTGATTTTCCCAAAAATGTACCAAAATTTCTAGGGCCAACACATTACAAATTATAATATCTTGAGCACTACATAGCTTGACTAGCTCAGAGCCTAACAGATTTTCACCTAGATCTACAGAGCTTATTTTACGTTGACTGTCTAAAGCAGGGTCCTAGTCTAACAAAGAGGATTAGGGTTGGAATAATTGCTTAGAAGAATATATTGGTTACTTGATGTTTGAGTGTTAAATTCACCCATTAAGAGGACATTTCCTTCATTCCTTAGACTTGAAATATCATTCTCTAAGCCAATATAAGGGTTGTTTCTATCTATATTGCTTTTCTTATAAAAGTTAGAATTGATAGGGGGGGTTTTATATATTGCTATGTAACCTTTTTTGCATTAATGTATGAAATCTCTATCCAAATATATTGGTTGTGAGGATCTTTCTTATAGATTCTATCACGGGAGAGATGGTTCCCCTAATGTAACAAGTTATACCTGTAGTCCCTCTATGACAGGATCGCTTGTTTCAAATTGACCATAGAACAAATCCTTGTATGTTAGGAACCTTGGATTATCCGTGCTCTCATTTTTAAACAAGAAGAATAATATCAATTTCATTTAGGATCCAACTTAAATTGGGTCCTATGTTCCATGGGAAGCCTCATTTGTTCCAAGAGAGGATCTAGAGCATGTCAAGTTGTTATTTATCTTTTTGGTTTGTGTTTCTAATAACAACTTTTCTATTTATGATTAATCTCCATTTCCTTCCTTATTAGCTTCTTTTAACTTTTAAACCTCCTTTCTTAATTCAGCTTGGTCTTTTGGAATCAAATATAGTTTTGCTGAGTATACCATACTTATGGTTAGTAGAGCTAACTTTGGCTCAAATCATCTTTAATTTCTCAAAGTGGTGGATCTGTCTTGCTTCTAGATCACCAATCATGGGTTAAAATGTACAAAAACCCTAGAGCGAATCGCCTTGTAAACGTATCGCAGGTTCAAATTCCAAATCGCTCTGTAAACGGAAACCCTAGACTAGATCGCCTCGTAAATGGAAACCTTCACCGCAGAGAATTGTAGATCGCAAGTTATAATGTGAGGTCGAAGGTTATTATATATGTTTCCATCAATAGCATTGTTTGAAATAATCATAGATCGCCAATTGCCAGATCGCAAGATTCTGGCATTATAACAATCACGTAATATATTTTTTATTTATCTCACAATTTTTTATAATATATAGGATTATTTATATTATATTGTCAAAAAAATCAAATTTTAAAGTTTTATTTAACATACTTTTAAAATAAAAAGAATCCAGGTTAACTCTGATTTAGAAATAAATTAGTCTTCAATAACATATATTAAATATTTTATCAAAATATTATATTTAAATTATTTATTTATTTCATTACAACTAAGTATTATAATTGATGTTTGTTGTGGTGTTTGATGTGATGAGAGCAATTGGTAAATGGATATGTTATGAGAAGTTTTGAATGGAAGGTGTGTGTTCAAATCTTTCCAACTTACATGTACTCCACATTTTGGGCCATGTGGGTACACATAAGGGTTTCCTCCTAGTAAAAAAATAAAAATAAATATTATAATTAATGATAGTTATTAAAGCCTAGAGATAACCACTACCAAACTACATAGAAAGAGATAAATAAGTTTAATTAATAGACATCTCTTAATTAATACACCTAATTTCACATTTAACTACTTCCATACTCACACACCTTATTTCACATTTAACTAGTTCCATACTTGCCCATGTGAATATACCCTCATTCCCCTTTCTTAGATGATGATTTATCCTTGTGAAATTCGGAATTAGATATCCATTCCTACATCTCTTCAGGAATGCTAGCTTCAAACTTCCGAAAACTATATTTAACCGTTTATAGTCTAGGAGTCGAATTTTACCCAATGTCTCTCTTCCATGGAGGGATGTGATGTTTTCATTCACACTTTCCCAGGCAGAGGAAATTTATGTAGAGTTTAGATGGGAAATTGATGTTTTGTTTTTTACTCAACATAGGTTTCAGATTGTGTTAGAAGGTTTGGAAGATCAATGTTATAAAATGCATTTTGAAAGTATGCTTTAATGTGGGTGTATGCACAACATTCTATGAGAAAGTGAGTTTAATCTTCAACCCTCTTTTTTCAGCAAAACAAAAAAACAAAAAAAACAAAACATTGTTCTTTGTTATTTAGTGAATCAAAGGAAACAAAATTACATGCTAAGATAAGGATATCTTTGTTCCAACATGTCTACTAGTCCTCATGCCTGGCACATTCCATATAAAACAACATATAAACACAAAAACATGACTTGATAATCAAGTCTAACCATTCTACAAAAAGAGTTTCACAATATTTCATCTTCAACCCTCTTAGTGTCACATACATGACAAATAATTTTGTCCCATGATGTTTTAGGATTTTTCTAGCACCCCTTTCACTATGGATTTCATGAAAGTTTGTTCTTATTTAACAATATTATTTTTATTCTTTATGCTAGTTTAAACATAAAGATACTTTTAATCTTTTAAATTAGGGTTGATCACCTCCTTATAGTATCTTAATTTTCTCTTATCCTCTAATTCTTTATTGCACCACAAATTCTTCTCAAATTTAGATGTAATAATACTTTTAATATTTCTTGAATTGTCAATGATTTAGTCAAGACTTGTGTTTTTATACCAACTTTGTTTAAGATATAGGTGGTTTTGACTAGAGTATGAAGCAATTTTAAAAAGCCTCTTTTATCTCATATTGTTTATCTTATTCTTGATTATTAAATATCTTATAATAATAATAATTTTACAAAATACATAGCTATAAGTGATTTTTCATATATAATCTAAATTGTTAAATAATGAACCAAATTTGCAATTTAGTGTAATATGTGTTTTTAAAATTATTATATATGTAAAAACATAATTATATAACTTTTTATAATTACAAATTTAAAAATGACTTGTTTTTATAATAAAATGTTGCGAAATCAATAAATCATTTTTAAATTTTATTATATTAAATTAATAAATCATTTTTTTATTTTATTATGTTAAATGGTTTTATATAGCAAATATAACTTACTTTGATTGCACCGAGAGTAGCCAACTGCTCTACAACTCAGTATGGGGGATGTTGTCAAGTTCCTAACATATGCTACCAAAAATAAATAATAATCAATAAAATTCATGTGAGCTCGTAAAGCAAAAATATAAAACCAAATAAAAAGTAGGTTCATAAAATAAATAAATAAATTATTAAAAAAAATATGTGTTGGCTCATAAAATAAAAAGCATAGATCAATTTCAAACATGGAGCTAATAAGCACAAAGAGGGATCAAATTCATTGAGATGTAAGATTAAAATTACACCTCAAGAAATTGGATCCCTCTAGGTACTTGATAGATACGGGTTTAAGATGGACTTGTGTTGTTATTATTGAAAGAGTGGGAGGGAATTCAATGAATCGAGTCCTCATTCTAAATGTAATCGCAGGGGGCAATGTCACAAGAAAGTTGGGATGGAAATGGGATACGTGAGTCGAATTTTAAGGAAATAAGGTATGGGGTCATGTAAGTGTTGGGAGGGGAAAGGGAAGTGGAAATGTGGGAAGGGTGTGTGTGGAATAGAGTTGGGAATTTTTTTTTTTAATTGAATTATAGGTTTTTAAATTAATTTAAATTTTGTTATTTTTAAAATTTATTATAGTTGTATGCTTATTTTTTGAGATAATGTTTTAATTGTTTTGTTATTTATTTTTTATATTTTGTTTTTCAATTTTATTTTTATAAGTGGTTTTTTTTTGTAAGATTTTGAATTAATGGATTTAGAAGTTAATGGAGAAGTAAAATAGTTAGAAATCCATAGAAGAGAAAATAATTCAAGTAAAGATACAAGCAATGCTCTAACAAAATACACAAATGAATACTTGATTAATGAGATGCAAGTCTTCATATATAGGTAGCAAGCTAGGCTTAATGACATGCACAACCATAAAATCTAGCGAAGCTTAAGAGCAATGACTTTGAATAGACAAGTGCACCCTTCTTAGGAAGTAAACTTGGCCATGCACTAACAATCTAGTGTTTAACTAGACCATAATATCCTCGTGCGGCCTTATGAGGCTGTTAATTAGGTTATTCATGAGTGCTTTATAGTTAACTAGATCAAAATAGGTAATTGTGCCCTTCTTAGGAAATAATATTGGTCATGCATGAGTATTTAGGGTTAACTGGCCCCAGGACTATCTCATGAGGTAGTTAAACCTATCATTTAGGATAAACCAGTGTTAATTGGACCTGGAGCTTCAAGTAGGTAGTTAACTAGGTCATACATGACTTTACTAAATTCAACCTAGACAAAAATAGCTGAGTAGGGTGAATTCATCCTAAATAATGGTAGTAGAATCCCTTAAAATGAGGGGGGAGGGGTTGCAATGAGGGTGCCATCCTTCCTTAAAAATGGGAATAACTTCAGTTAGGAGTGACCTTGTCCCTAAAAATGCGAGATATCTCTAGTAGGAATGCCTTTGACCATAAAAAGAAGAAAAAACAAGAAAATTCCAATGTATACCATACAACACCCACCCCCAGTTCTTAAGCCTAATTTAGGTGAGTATGATATAATAAAAAAATCGGGTGTCAACAATATGAATCCATGTCAGGTACCCAAGTACACAAAATATCCTAAAAAGAGATAAAACAGGAAAAACCCAATGGGGGCCCCCTTAAAAGAGGATAACGTTGATAAGGGTAGGTGGCATTATTTATCCATTATTGATCTCATGTCCATGTATTGTCATCTTTGTTTGATGAATCCACATACACCGAGCAAGTTTCCTACGATAAGGTAGGGTACCCATCTCTTAGTTTTTGCTCTTCATCAAAGACATAGGCTCACCATCCATGATATAATCCCAATATGGATTTATTGCAATAGTTGTAAAAGACTATGGATATACTGAAGTGACCATGTAATTGTACATGGGAATAAAGGGATTTGTAGAAGTAAGTGCTTCATGAGAATTTTAAAAATGTGAGTGATTCCTTCATGTAATTGTTGGATCTCTACCTAGATCATCGTTACCATGAGGAGCTTAATGTGCCCAAAGTGGTTTGGATTTTGGATCTATAATAACCTACTAATGAATGTTAGTAACTTATTCTTCATATTCTTCTATATCTAAAAAATCCCCTAAGGCAAGCAAAATGCATCAATGAGATCTTCATCAACAAGACTTGGATCTATGGCACGTTCTTCCTTAGCTAAAAGGTTGACATGAACCAATGCATCATCACCCATTAGGATGAGAGAGAACTTGTATGGATCCAAATAAGCAAATGTGTCCTATAATTAGGCCATATGATTCAAAGCTCTTGAATCAAGAACCCATGAAGATGATGTTGAATAAAATCTAGAAACAAGTGCATGACCTGCATCTTATGGCTTTTCAAATCTTTTAGTTTATTTGTTCTTCTTGATATTGTTAGGAATTTTGATATTTTCCTATTCAAGAATTTGTTTTAGATTATCATTCTCTTTCGTTGTGCAATATTTTTCTTCATGGTTGGGTTTCTTGCAATAAACACAAATGATCTTGTACTTCTTTGTTTTCCAATATTTAGAGAAGAAGGTCTCCTTTACAAATCTTGGATTATGTTCACTTATGTTATTTTTTCCTTGATTTACAACAAGGGTATGTTCCTTTGATGTATTCAAGGGACCGATTTGAATAGGCTTACCTTTATCATGGGTAAGAGAAACAAGAAAATCATCCAATGTAGGAATCTTCCTAGCAACTATGAGTGCCAACTCTGTAGCATGGTAGGTAGAAACTAACACTGAGTATTCAAAACCCAATTTGGATAGGATTGAGAGAAATAGCTACCTATTCTTCTTGTCTATTCCACATAACATGAGATGCAGCAATAGTGATTTAATTTTTTTAAAGAAATCCTTGATAGTATCAAATCTACTCAAGCTCAAGAAATGAGCTCATTCTCCAACTTATGTCCTCTCATCTCATCCTACTTCCCAAAGAGTCCTATCTTATTGTAGACATCATTAATAGATTTTACAAAATCAATGTGATATAGAAGGCTAGGAGAAATCAAGAGACATAACAATCCAAAATCTTCAACCATCTAGTTAAACCATCTTTCATTTTTTGCAATGGAAGTTGGTTCAATCTCTATTCCCATTGTGATCCTATAAAGGCCTCTACTACACAATAGAATCACAACCTTAGTCTTCTTGTTGTAGTAATTGAATGGAGTAAGAATTGATTGGGGAGATTTATCCATCTTGACTAGTATGCTTTTATATTTGTGTTCCACTTACAAACTTGTATACAACTTGTTTAGAATCACCAAGGATTTGATACCATGTGATATGGCTAAATGGAGAAGTAAAACAATTAGTAATCAACAGAAGAGAAAATAATTCAAGTAAAAGTATAGAAATGTAATATTTTTTAACCAATTTAATTCTCAAATAGAATGCATGAATGAATACTTGATCAATGAGATGTAATATTTCATATATAGGTAACAAAACTAGGATTAATTATATCACAAGAACAAAAGCTAGTGAAACTCAAGATAAATGGCCCTTAATAGCCAAGTGGTCCCTCCTCAATAATTAAACTTGGCCATGCATTATATCCTAGTGTTTAACTAGACCAAAATAATATAGTGCATCCTTGTGAGGCAGTTAACTAGGATATGCATGAGTGCTCTACAATTAACTAGCCCAGAATAGGCAAATGTTCCCTTCTTAGGAAGTAATAATGGCCATGCATGAGTAGTGCTTAGGGTTAATCAGCCCTTGAAATTCATTATTAGGTAATTAACTCATTCATGCATGAGCTACTAGTGTTAACTAAACCTATAAATCCATGTAAGTAGTTGACCAAGTCATGCTTGAGTTAATTGAAGTCTAAGACAAAAATAGCCAAGTAGGGTGCATTCATCATAAACAAGGGTAGAACTTTACAAAATCACAAAAATAGGGAGAACTATAGTGAGGGTTCCCTCCTTCCTAAAAAGGTGGGGGTAACTCTAGATAGGAGCACCCATGTCTCTAAAAAGAAGGATAATGTTAGTAAAGGAGACTTTTACCCTAGAAAGATGAAAAAATAGGAAAAATGCGCATCTGCACCATCAATCCCCCTTAATCCTAACATAGGTGGGTATGATGTACAAAAAATGTCTTATCAATATGAATCCATGTTATGTTCCTAAGTACAAAAAATGTCCTCAAATAGTGAGAAAAGAGGGAAAACTTAGCGGGAACTACAACCCCCCCCCCGCACACACACACATACAACAGAGATAGAGAGAGAGAGAGAGAAGAGGAAGAATCCTACTTCAATCATGATCGCACTCATGCTCATATACTGCCATCTTTTTTTGATAAATCCACTTGCACCTAGCAAGTTTTCTACCATGAGCTAGAGGACTCATTTCTTGAGTTTTTTTCTTCGTCGGATATTAATGCTCCTCATTCATGACATAATCCCAATATATATTTCTTATAAATTTTGTAAAATACTTCTTCTCCATCATATATATCTAAAATATCACAAGATACAATCCAGAGGGATCAATGAAATCTTCATCAACAATACTCGGATCTATGGCAGGTTCTTCCTTGATTAAATGGGAGATCACTTGTATGGATTCAAATAAGTATAGATGTCCTCTAATGAGACGATATTATTTGAGCTCTTGAATCATGAAACCATGAATATGATGTTGAGGGAAATATATAAACAAGTGCATGAAATACATCTCGTGGCTTTTCAAGTCTTTCAGTTGATTCGTTCTTTTGTATATTTTCAAGAACCCTAATATTTTCCTATACAATAAGTTATTTTAATAGCTAGTCATTCTCTTTTCTTATGAAATATTTTTCTTCATGGTAGGGTTTCTTATAGTAATCAAATATGATCGTGTCCTTCTTTGTCTACCAATCTTTAGAGGAGGAGGACTCTTATGTAGATCTTGGATTATGCTTTGTTCTATTATTGTTTCTCTGATTTTCAGCAAGGGGATGTTCCTTTTATTTATTTAAGGGACCCATTTGAACATTTGTATCTTGCTCATGAGTAAGAGAAAGAAAAATCACCCAATGTAGACATCTTCCAAGAAACTTTGAGTGCCAATTTGGATAGCATTAAGAGAACTAGCTACTCATGCTTCTTATCTACTCCAAATAACTTGACTTGGAGCAATAACGATTTAAATTTTGTGAAGAAGTATTAGATGGTATCAAATCTACTCAAGCTTAATTTCATGATATCATTCTCTAGTAGATGTCTTCTCGTCTCATCTGACTTCCCAAAGAGTCCTTCCATCTTGGTCTAGACCTCATTAGGATATTTTGTAGCATAATTGCGATATACAAGATCAGGAGAAATTGATATACATATCAATCGAAAAGCTTCATCCATCTAGATAAATAATATTTATTTTTCCACAATGGAACTTGACTTAGACTCAATTACCATTTTGGTCCTGTAGATTCCTTTACTACACAATATAATCACAACCTTATTATTTCATTCGTAGTAGTTGAATGGATTAAGGATTGACTATGAAGATTCATCCATCTTGATTGTTGCACTCTATTATGTGTATTCCACCTGGAAAATTGTATACAACTTATTTAGAACCACTAATGTTCTGATATACTATGAGATTTTAAACCAATGTATGTATAAGAAAAATGGATAAGTAAAACAATTATCAATCCATAGAAGAGAAAAGAATTCAGGAAAAAATCAAAGCCATGTAATCTTTGTTAACTAAGTGAATGTTCAAATAGAATACATGAATGAATACTTCATTGATGAGATGCAATCTTTCATATATAGGTAACCAATATAGGATTAATTACATGCTCGAGCATAAACGCTAGTGAAACTCAAGAGGAATGACCCTGAATAGCCATTATAACCTCCTTAGGAAGTAAACTTGGCCATGCATTACCAGACTAGTTGTTATAGCCAAAAAGGGAACTTCTCCGTCTGTGACGACATTTACATGTTTTGTCGCATGAAGACACTTCATCAAAGATGTTGTTAGTCACCCAAAGGAAATTTTTGGATGGAAGGGCCATATTAGGATTTATGTAGCTCCATTTTACCTCTTTTCTAGACCTTTGGAAAGGTAACATAATAAGGAATAACTTTCCAGAACAAACCAACTCCTGAAAACTATTGGAAATACCCTGGAAAATGCATTTTTGACCCTTACGAGAGTTTTTAGTGGGAAACCTATGTTTTTGCACTTTTCATATGCGATTTGTTAGTGTTGTACCCACATATACCCCCTGAAGTGGTCAAAAATATAAAATTCTCAAATTTTGGGTGGTTTGGGTGGTTTTGGAATTGCCTTCTTGGTTGTAACTAACCTATCCTCGACCCTAACTCTTCGTATTGCTATATAAGAGAGGGAGAGGGGACCATGAAAGAGACTTAGCCTTTGGTATTGTTATGCTGGTGAAATTGGGACTCTCATCTTCCCCCCACCTTTTCCCTAGATATCAACTACCTTTGTTGCAAAGCATGGAGGATGAGATTCTTGGAGGAGAGAAGCAGTAGATCCAGATCGAAGGTTTCATGAGGTGACTTGCATGAGGAGAAGTTATATCTTGTACTTATTCCATTGATTAATAAATATTTGATGTTCTTCCCTTTCCAAATCATTGTATAGTGAATACTGAATCTTATTTTATGATCACATGTTAATTAGGGTTCCATATTATCTTGATTATCACTGCGTTATATGTGGTCAAATTAGTTTGAGGAAGGTTTGAAGTTGTTTTGCAGGTTCCCAGGTTGGAGAGTAAGAAGATGGATAAAGATAAATATTGTATCAACATTCAGTGCATAAGGTATGAACTCTCATAACCCTTGAAATATTGTTTAAATTAATACTTTCGTATCATTATATATCAGTATGTATACCCCTAGTATGTTGGTGGCCTCAACCCCAGCCATAGGATCAATTCCTTAACAACAGAACTAGTGAATCCCTTGGGGAAGCCTTGTCTATTTTGGGGTATCCTTGTCTAGTTTTTCCAATGTATTTAAATATTTGAGTCATTCTAACACGTTAAGAACCACCCTCAAGCCTTTCTAGACAACCTTCCTGTTGTTTTAAGGTTATTTCTTACCTTTTTTGGGCCTTCCACCACCCATACGCAACTGATGCACTCAACAATAGAATATTCCTTATCCATACATGGGTTCATAGTGGCATTCCTACATATCATATGCAAATTTCCCTACTGTTCAGTTACATATGCCCATTTTCAGTGTTTTTCACTTTTTTGGGCCTATTTGGGGTATTAGTCTGTTTATAGTTTATGGGGTCCTCTTGGTTCTCTTGTTTGTGTAAAACCATTGGGAAGTGGTTTCTTCCCTTGAAAGTGATATTAACTTGATTTTTACCCCTTTTTGAAGCCTTTGGGCTTATTTCTTGCTTTGACCCCACCTCCTTCGTTGGCATGACCTTGTTGTGCAAGGTGTTGATCAACCTCTATTAGCAGGTATAGACTGAACTTAGGAGCCTTCAAATCTCTGTTGTCTTCAATATTGTTGCCATAAATTATTTATTCCAAGGTGGTTGGCTTGTTCTCTTATGCAATTCTCCCTCCCAATAGAGGTTTAGTCAAACTTTAGGGAAGCTTAGGGTATGTTTTGTGGTCATAATGCAAAGTCATTTTGCTTTGTTTTACATCAGCTGCATGCACTTGTTTGTAGGTTGTTTTTCTTTGTCATTCATAAAGACAAAGTAAAAAATGAAAAGTTTTTTCTTTATATGCATTTAGGCTAGGGTTTAGGCTTAAGTGCATTGCATACCTCTATCTTTTGAAAATATAAAACGAGATATTTCTTTTGTGGCCTCCATTTTTCAGTTTTGAAAAGAAAAGAAAAGTAAAAGTTTGCATTTTGAATCTCTTTCACATTGGTCATGTTGTTTCTACTTTTAATTCAAAACATAATTAGTTTCATTATCACTACCTTCGAGTAATCAACAGCTCTTAAAAAGAACATTAATATTTAAAACATACTAGTAATATTTTCTTTCTAGGGATGACACACACTAGTCTAGGCTAGTGTTTTGGGTTGGGGTTGTCTTCAACTACCCAAAAATTTAAACTCAAACATAGTGTCCTTTAATTTAGGAAATCCAATTTCACAAAGAAGTGAACCAGAAAGCTCCTCTTAGACATGAGTCAAGCATGAGGTCATGCGATATTGAGTTGTGGAGATAACCCTCCTATACTCGGTTGAGCATACACCAGAGTTGTTGCGCATCTGGGGATTCAGTCAGTACCTCCTTTCGGCCCCATTAGGTTCCTAGTACTATTTGAGTTTCGGGCTTAGCTACCCTTTCCATGCGCACCAACTGGACTAATGACTGTTCTGTCGGACCTTCTTTGTGATTTTGGTATCCTTAGCATCTTGACCTCTGGGACTCTACACGGGTGACTGTGGAAGGTTATTTCCACTTTAACCAGGGAAGACATGGGAGGAAACCATGTACAACTCTTTGGAAAAGTGGTTGGTGATTCAAACGCTTACCCCAAAGTGATTGTATTGGGACCCCAGGTAACTTTCCTTCTCCCTTCACTGATTAGTTATGGGCCCTCATCATCCCAAACTATCCTTTGGAGGGTATCATTGTGTTCCTGGTTTGGATACTTAGGTTCTTCTTCTAGTGTTGTTCTCTTTGTGTTGTTGGTTTTCATTCAACCTCGAACTTTGATTTCTTGTTGAGTCAGAAACTATGGCTAGTACCCCTACCGACACCAACCAAGAGACCCCCATGCAAGGGGCTTCTTATGCTTTTCCTTTTACTCGAAATGTTGGTGTTCCCTTGATGGCCACTTTGAATCTACCTGGATTCACCCTTGGACTACTGGTTTGGTTGTTTCCTACTCCAACTTTTCTGAATTCTCCTGATGCTTCTCAAGTATGCACCTTATATCAAGGGCATCAAAACAATGTCTCCCCTTCACCAGTAGCAACCTCTCCTCCTCCTCCTCCTACATCATGGAGTGAAAGTTCTAATACCGGTAAATTGCAGTCTAAAAGGAATAAAATGAGTAAGAATAGGAAGAAGATGTGAAAGCAAGGGGGAAATCAACCAACCTCTGTAGCTCATGCTCGGGACAAGCACTCAACTATTCAAGTCATGTTGGACCTAGTCACCCAGGCTCCGCAGGTCATGCTGGGGGAAAACACCAAGCCTCTGTAGGTCATGCTAGGGGAACCTATGCAACCTATGGAATTCATGTTGGACCTAGTCACCCAGCCTCTGTTGTTTATGCTGGGGACATCCACCCATCCTCTAGGGTCATGATGGGGGAAACCAGCCAACCTATGCATGTCATGTTGGAGGTATCCACCCAATCTCTACAGGTCATGATGGGGGCACACAACCAGCCTCTAAAATTCATGTTGGACCCAACCACTCAGCCTCTAGAATTCATGCTGGGGAAAACAATCATCCAATGCAAGTCGTGTTGACACCATTGAGAAAACTAATCGTTTAGTAAGCAAACCTAAGTTCCCTTGTAATCTTTGCGAGGGAGATGATCTAACTCATTGGTGCCCTGCTATTGCAGAGGTACAAAGAGTGTGGTGTGAGTCTTAAGTATATCCTTCTCTTGAACAACCTGTTGTTTCTCAACAACTTCTTCAACCTTCGGTTGACCAAGTGATTGAACCAATGCAATCTTTGGTAAATCCCACTCTTCCTTCGGAGAGTGACCCTCATCAAGTATTTGAACCAATGCAATATTTGATCAATCCCACTCTTCCTTTAGAGAGTGACCTTCATCAAGTGGTTGAATCGATACAATCTTTGATCAATCCCACTATTCCTTTAGAGAGTGAGTTGTATGCTAGTCATGTTTTTTTCACTGCCAAATCAGAACTTTTGTACCAGGGGGAACTGACTTTGTTTCAAATGAACCCCCTCCAATCCCTCAGATTTCTTCCTTTGATTGGGATAGCCTAGCTGAGCCACCCCTTCCTTCAATTGCATCTTTTTAGATAAAATTCCAAGTTGAAAATTACACGATTGCTCGTTGTATTGTATATGAAGGTGCTTATGTTGGTATTTTATCTATGCATGCTTGGATAGGTATGGGATTTCACAGCCTAATGCCAACTGTTAATCAGTCGCTTTCCTTTGATAGAATACCTATCCAAATTTTGGGGTTTCTTACTCAAACACATGTTACTTTGGGTGGAAATATTGTCTTAGTTTATTTTATGGTGATAGAGGACCCCTTGGACTTCAATATGCTCATTGGGCATGAATATATATATGTTATGAAATTTGTGGTGTCTATGCTCTTTCCTATGATGTAATTTCTTCATAATAAAATCATTTTCATTGTCGATCACTTGTCATTTGTTGATTCCTCTCCTTACCCGACTATAGACCAAGTCTATCATTTGTTAATTTGCATTGTTTCGATAGGCACTTCCCTGCCACAGGTGAATTGTGTGGCCTCATATCCCTTGTTTCCAATTGATATTGAGAAGAAGCCTCTAGAATCATGCTTTCCTTCTTGGTACTCGGTCCTAGCAGTTGACCAAGTGAACTATCTGATAGGGAATTTGGAGATCGATATCCACCCTATTGATCCAACTGAATGTTTAGATATGTGTCCTATCATGGATGGTTTACTTCCTTTATATGAAGTCTTCCTAGAGTCTATGATACAGTATGACCTTCTTATGGATGTTGACTCAGTTGTAGTTAAATCCAACCCTGACTTGTTTATTGAGTCTGATCCTTTTGATGATCAATCCTCCTATGTTAGCACTATTGAGTCTTTGCACTCTCCCATCGAGCAGCAAGTCAATGATCTTGATGAGTTTGATTCTTCTTATAGAATTTTTGACTCACGTAATGCTGAATTTGTTTCCATAGACCCCATTAACTATGTCAACTTTATCTTTCCTCTTGAGTTTGACCTTATTGATAACAAATCCTCAGGCCTTAGCACTATAGAGTCTTCTTCATTCGGTTCTTCCTTGACTATGCCTTTTGTTGAAGATAGAAAAGTTGCAATTGTTTCTACCAAAGTGACATGTATTGGTCCTCTTCTTCTGAATATGATCTTGATACTATTGTTTCTTGGAGACATGATTCTTTGTTGGATTCACAACTACTTACTAGATTAGCCCTTTTGTTCAAGGTGTAACTTCATTTTCCTATACCTTGCTCGTGCTTATGAGCCTGATGTTAGCTTCCATGATTTTAGATCATTATATAAGCCTCATCTCTACTCTCGTCATCGCTCAGTGTTGTATCATTCTGTCATTGCAACTTGACATTTTTATATGGAGGAGACGCTCCCCGAGTGTCCTTATCTTGTTCATGTTCTTTGCACTATGCTATGGTATGTTCATTGCTCTTGGAACAAGTTCTTCATGCCTCTGACAATGGTCTCCTTGCGTTTAGATCATTCTTCCTGCTTTCCTTCGAGCTCATTAAAAACAATAAGGAGGCCACGATTTGACTTTTTGGGGCATGCCAAAACTTTACGAGAAATATATGGAGTTACCTTTAAGCTTTGGTCTAACTCCTTAAACATGACTAGACTATCGAGTTCGCTTGTCCCTTCAAACTCGTTAAAGGATGTGAAGGAACATCCACATTGGTATAAGTTTAACCCTTTTCTGGACCATGTGGATTACTTATGAAAAAAGAATACTCTTGTTCACTATGGTTGAAGAGTATTCTGAGCTATAGGGTTCTCTCTTTTTCGAGCCTAGGAGACTAAATTTACGAAATTTTTCCTATTTTCTATACCTTTGGAAAGATAACATAATAAGGAACAACTTTCCAGAACAAACCAACTCCTGAAAGCTCTTGGAAATGCCCTAAAAAATGCCTTTTTTGACCCATACGTGATTTTTCTGTGGGAAACCTACATTTTTTCACTTTGCATACGGTAGTTGTCAGTGTTGTGCCCGTGTATACCCCTTGAAGTGGTCAAAAAATACAAAAATATTGAATTTTGGGTGGTTTTGTAACTGCCTCCTCGGTTGTAACTGACCTATCCTCGACTCTAACACTTCAGATTTCCATATAAGAGAGGGAGAGGGGACCATGAATAGGACTTATCCTTTGCTATTGTTATGTTGGATAAATTGGGACTCTCACCCCCCCCCCACCTTTTCCCTAGCTATCATATGGCTTTGCTGCAGATCATGGAGGCTGAGATTCTTGGAGGAGAGAAGTAAGAGATCCAGGTCGAAGGTATATCTTCTACTTATTCCATTGATTAATAAATATTTTATGTTCTTCCCTTTCCAAATCATTGTATAATGGATGTTGAATCTCATTTTTTTATCACATGTTAATTAGGGTTCCATATTAGCTTGATTATAATTGTGTTATATGTGGTCAAATTGGTTTAAGGTAGGTTTGAAGTTGTTTTGCGGGTGTTTAGGTTGGAGAGAAAGAAGAGGGATAAAGAGCAAGCTTGGATGAACCTTCAGTGAATAAGGTATGATCCCTCTTAACCCTTGAAATCTTATTTAAATTCATACTTGCAGAACATTATATGTCAGTTTGTATACCCCTAGTATGTCGGTGGCCTCAACCCCGGCCAGAGGATCAATTTGTAAACAAAACTATTATTTAATTAGATTAGAATAACATAGTGTTCCATTGTGAGTTAGTTAACTAGAATATACATGAGTGCTCTATAGTTAATTAGCCCAGAATTGGCAAGTTCCCCCTTCTTAGGAAGTAATATTGACCATGTATGAGTAACTAGGATTAATTGGACCTATAAATACCACATTAGGTAGTTAACTCAGTCATGCATCAGAAACAAATGTTAATTGGACTTAGAAATCCAAGTAGGTGGTTAACTAGGTCATGCATGAGTTAACTAAAATCTAACTGGCCAAAAATAGGCAAGTAGGGCACATTTCATCTTAAACAAGGGTAGAACTGCAATATAGGCCCTAAAGGGGGGGGGG
>LPNX010137986.1:45353-89750 GCA_001517045.1 Pseudotsuga menziesii
TAAAAAGACAAAATCAACAAGATACATTGAACACAACATTTATCGTGGAAGCCCATTTGGAAAAACCACAAACACTTTCTATAACTACAAAATTTTATTTACAATTGTTTTTGCAAGCTACAACTTGCTCAAGACACCAATCCCTAAGTTTTTCAACTACAACTGAAGCATGCTACAACACCCAGGTTTTTGCCTGCTCCAACAGACAAGGATGCTACAACACCCTATTTTCCAACCACTACTAGAAGGAGGATACAACCCCCTTGCATGTCTGCAGCTTTCCCTAGCACAACCCTACCATCGTAAGTTGATATTTTTCTTCTATTTTGTTTTTTTATTATTCTTCACTTCATTGGTCTTTGTCTTCTCTCGATGTTACATTGATTTAGATTATTGAGACATCTTTCTTCCACTTTGAACTCTTGTTTAAATACTTCTTTAATAATGTCTTTGAACCATTCTGTATTTTCATCATTGTGTTCCTTCATTAAAACCTTTTCACCAATGCATCTCTTCATTATGGAAACGTGCCTTTTCATGAACTGGTGCAAAATAGCCTGAAACCATGTTTTAGAAAACATGTAACTTTGTCTTTAAGCACCTTTTAGGAGAAATAAGACCATGGTTAGATGCACACATCAACAAGATACATTCTTATGGTCTCATATTATCTTTATTAGTTTCCTATAGAATATGGTGGGCATTTTACTTGGGAAACTTAGACCGGTTTTTCAATACTTGGTCAATTTTCAGCAAATTTCCCAAAATAGTCTGAAACCTCATTTTGGCAGACCTGCAAATATTTATTCAACCATGTTTTAGGGGAAATTAGACAATGGTAAGATGTACACATCAACAATATAAAACCTGATGGTCTCATATATTTTTTGTCAATATCCTACAAAATATGGCAGACATTTTACTAAGGCCACTTAGGCATATTTACCAGAACTAAAACATTGCAAATCATGTTAGAAAGCACCTTTGCGAACTAATAACTTCAGCTTCATATACTCTCTTGACAAACCAATCATATGGTTATATGCAAAAGACAACAATCTAGATGTATATATCCTTATAATCATTTAACTCATCAAGTATAGAAGATGGCATGTATTTTACAGAGGCCCCTTAGGCATATTAAGAAGAATTTATACTTAGTCAAAGTTTCAAAGTTTCAACAAGAGTTTTAGCAAGTTTCCATACTTTTACATAATGGTGTCAAATTGTAACAATGACTTCATGAGAGGACTAGAACACCATAATATGAATTTGCAACCTCATCACACATGTCGCATGCCATGTCATCACTTCCTTTGTTATTCCTTTGCCATTAATGAACTCTGATATTCCTATACTTAGTCAATTTTCAGAGTTTCGGCAAGAGTTTTAGCAAGTTGCCATATTTTAATAGAATGATGTCAAATTGTAAAAATTACTTCATGATATCACTAGAACATTATCATATGACTTTGCAACCTCGTCGCACATGTCACATTATCATACGAGTCATGTCATTTCCTTTGTCATTATGAACTCTTTTGATATCAATGGAAACCACACTCAACATTCTCCCCCTTTGGCATTGATGAAAACAACTCTTCAATTTTATCCCCCTTTGGCATTAATGAGAAACGTCTCCTTTCGACATCTCTCCCCCTAATATAATGCCTTTTTTTTCTATATCTATTGTAGGGAGATTACTCCCAACTTTTCTCTAAGATGCTCAAATGATTCTTTGGGTAGTGGCTTAGTGAAGATATCAACTATCTATTCCCTTGTATCAACATATTCCAGTTTCACCACCTTTTGTGATACTTGATCCCTCAATAAGTGATATTTTATAGGGATGTGCTTTGTCTTGGAGTGCATAACAAGGTTTTTTTATATGTTTTGGCACTGGTATTGTCACAATTTATTACGATTGGATGCTCATAATTTACAAGTAATTCTTCCAATGTTTGTTTCATCCAAATGACTTGAGTGCAACATGATGCAGAAGCAATGTATTCAGCTTATGCAATAGATAATGCAATGGAGGATTGTTTCTTACTTAGCCATGATACCAAACCGTCTTCCAAGTAGAATGTTGCTCCACTTGTATTCTTTTGGTCATCAACACTTCCTACCCAATCTGCATCAGTGAATGATTTTAAAGTGAAGTCTTGACCTCTTGGGTTCCATAAACCATACTTTATAGTACCTTTCAAACATCTAAGAATTCTTTCCACTATTGTCGCATTTGTTTCTTTGGGAGTGGATTGGAATCTAGTAACCAATCCTACAGCTTGCATCACATATGGTCTTGTAGTTGTCACATATAGTAGGCTTCCTATCATAGATATATACATGGTATGATCTACTTCCAGTGACTCGTCATCCTTACTTAACTTAGAACCTGTGACCATAGGTGTACTAACAGGCTTAGAATAATCCAACTTAAACTTCTTAAGCATGTCTTTAATGTACTTGGTTTGAAGAATGAAGACCCCCTTTTTTTTATTGAGAAACTTGTAATCCCAAGAAGAATGTTAATTCACCCAACATTGACATTTCAAACTCCTTCATTTCAGAGGAAAAATGTTCACTTAGCATTTGTAGATTGCTTCCAAATATAATATCATCCACAAAAATAATAACAATGATGATATTCTTATCTTCAAACTTTATGTAGAGATTACTATCAGTTGCCCCTCTTTTATATCCTTGTTTCTTCAAGTAGCTATATAGTCTTGAAAACCATGCCCTTGGGGCTTGTTTGAGACCATAGAATGCCTTGTTCAGTTTCCAAACATAGTCCTCCTTTTCTGACAAGAGGAAACCTCCAGGTTGTTCAATGTATACTTCCTCTTATAGATTCTCGTTCAAAAATTCATACTTGACATCCATTTGATATACTTTGAAGTTTCTATAACATCAATATGCCAAAAAAATTATGAATGTTTCAAGTCTTGCTACAGGGGAAAAGTTTTATTCAAGTTCAATACCTTACACTTGAACATATACCTTACACACTAGTCTTGATTTGTTTCTTATTACTTGACCATCTTCATTGAACTTGTTTTTGAAGACCCATTTTGTCCTGACAATATTCTTGCTTTTAGGTCTTGGGAAAATTTCCCAAGTTTTATTCTTCTCAATTTGATTCCACTCTTCATTCATGGCCTTGATACAATCATCATCTTTACTGGATTCTGCAAAGTTCTTAGGTTCAACCACTGATAGTAAGGCTTGTTCATTAAATAATAGTTTCCTTCTTTTACTAAAACTCCCATGAGTATATGATCTATTCTAATGCTAATTTTGGGGTTCTCTTCTAGGTCGTGAGAGATTTTTAAAAAGACATTATTTTTTAGTTACACCATCATCATTATATTTTTCTTCATCATCTCCATTGGTGTATTATATTACATCTTCATCTTGCTTTTCATCATAATGGATGTCATTCTTATCTACAACACTAACATCTTTGGAAACTTCATTGATGCTTGGAGTATTTTTTTCCTATGAATCTTTGTAATCTGACTTTCTTCTCTGCATCTTTCCATGAGGTACCCTGCTCACGAATCTTCTATTTCTTTTTCTTTTCAAACCTTGATCGTTTTTTCTTGATTCTGCAATCAGCAGCCTTGTGACCAAACTTGTGACAACAATGACAATATCCATATAATGTTCTTTTATATTTGGGGAATCTTTGATATTTTTTCTTCACAACTTCCTTCTTCTTCCATCCCTTCCTTTGTTTCTGAACCTCTATTATAGCCTTCTTTTATGTACAATTATCATCTTACATTCTCTAGCCATATGTCCAAAATTATTACAAGAGTATAAATGACCCATAAAGATCTGCTTATACCCACTTGTCATTTGTCTTCTAGGAATCATATTAGTTCTATCTTTATTATGAGAGGAGGGAGAAGATTTTTTACTATCCTTCTTTCCAATTGGATCCATAATTACAGCAGCATAACTCTTCTTATTAAATCATAATCCAGCTTTGTCACTTGATGGTCTTTGGCCACTTAGGATGTCATCTAGAATCTTTGATTTGTTCTCAAATTTTGACTTAATAGATTCTTCAGATTCTTCATCATCCTTCTTTTTAAGTTGAAAATTTTCTTCCTCGAGTCTTTCAAAGTCTCATGTTTTAGTGCTTTCTCTGAACTTCTCAATAATGATATGATGATATTTTGGCCTCTTTACCTCTCCCTTGAAGTTATCAACTTCTTTTTTTAATCTCTCGCCCTCTTTCATGCTAACCATCGCTTGTTGTCTTGAATTGTGCAGCTCTTCTTGGAGGGTCTTGTCTTCCTGTTCTTTTGATTTCTGCTTTTCTTTGTATTTTGACAATTGTTCTTTCAAATATTTGTTCATTATTCTACATTTTTCAATTTCGTCAAGAGCACTTATGAGTTCAGCCTCTATGTCCACCTCTCCTTCTACATTTGATTCATCATCTGAAGTTTGAGTTTCTATTCCCATGAATAAAATTTCTTCATTTTCACTTATCGCTTCATCTTCACTGCCTTCCATGGAATACAATTTTTCTTATTTTTATTAAATTTCTTCTTGTATATAGTTTTACTCTTTTGATCTTTCTTATGACTACATGGTTCTTCATGATCACTATCTTCTTGTTTTGGGTAAGGACACTTTGCGGAAAAATGTCCAATTCTTCCACAGTTAAATCACTTTAGTGGTAGCTTTCCTTTGTACTTTCCAGTACCTTTCTCAAGTTTCTTGATGAAAAGAGCTTCTTCATCATCTGAGTTATCTAATTGTAACACTCCAAAATTCATAAAAATTTAAAAAATTTCCATGCGACATTTAATGTTAAGTTATCACCTAAAGATGTTAGTTTAACAACTAACAGTTAACATTCTAGACTAACTAATACGAAAGACTACATAATTCCTTATTAATTCAAAACACATTTGTTACTAACAGCATCCAAAAAGTGTTGAAAAGTTAGTCTATTAAGTTAATGAGTTAGAGAAGTAATGTATTGAGATCAACTGTTTACTTTCTAGTAAGTGTAAGATTTTAAAAGTTGTTTTCTTGTCTTACTGAAGGGGATTTTGGTTTTTCCTGACGCTTACTTAGCTTTCTCAAGATAATGCTGACAAATGATGTTTTGGCAGGTCTTTTACAGGTAAGCTTTTTACTTCCAGTTTCAGAACCAAGATTATTTATCTCGACAGCAGAAAAATTGCTAGAGAACTCATCTATTTTTTATAAATAAGTTATAGGTGTGATATAGTGTAAAACAATCATCAAGATCTTGGATATTGAAGGTACTGAAAACTTATTTTCTTTCCATATACTTTATATCTATGAACATTATACTAGTTAAGACCTAGAACTTCCAAGTTCTAAATTTGTCATCATTATTATTGTTTAGCAGTCGTATATTAACTATACTTAATGAAACTTAGTCTAGGCATATAATTACAATTGTTGTATATCATTTATGTATTAGCATGAACATTTGAAGTACAAGGCACAACTTATATGCTAACCTAAGCATATATATGAATTCAAAGCAATTATACTATGCTTAATCGATGCATGCACTAGCTATACTCTAAAATATATACATGAAACTATTTACATGAAATACTTATTTAAAACTTAAACCATGAAATAGTGTTAACACACATTTATTTCGCAGGGTTTAACACACCATTTGGACTATATCGAGACCCAAAGAATTTCCTAGAAGCTGGATTCCACGTGGTGGCAAATCGAAGGAGGAATGTTTTAAATGCAAAACCCTAGAATATAAAACAATCTCTGCCCTAAACTCACATTGATTTTATTTGTTGTTTTACTATTTATGGTGGAGAGACAGGTAGACGGGCCTTCGGCCTTTTCGGTCTCTGCTAACTTGGCCAAAATGCAAGCTTGTAGCCTTAAGAAGGGCTGGAACTTAGCTTTGCGTTCTCCATTTCTCAAGGACTTTAACAATAACTGCTTGTTACGACCATTGTAGGGTTTTGAACTCTGGTTTCTCATTACTTGTGAGCCTTCCGACTTGGTCGAGGTGTGAACATGCTTCCGGCTTCAATAGGTAAGTGAGAAAAACACAAGTTTTTATCTCTCCTTTTTTATCATGTATAAAATTATTGTCGGTTTTTAACCAAAACAAACATTTTTACTGTGTGTTACTCAGTTTTCCCACTACTTGGATTTGCACAACGTGGTGTTACTCTGCGGTGAAGGGTTCGGACTTTCGGGCTCGGTAAGCCTCGGTTTCAAAACTTGGGGTTCCCTTCTTAAAAGAAATGTATGGTCATGATGGCGAGGGTATGTGGAAATATTACTGCGTCAATGGAAGGTTTTCACAGCCAAGTCTATTGTTTGGTTGCTTTGATACTTTTAAGAAGCCGTGTGGCTCTAGGACTATTATGCTAGGTTGTTAAATGGATAAGATAGGGTTTTGAAAACTTGTAATGTTTTAATCTTTAATTTTAAAAGTGATAAATACTTCGGCCCTATCCTTTGTTTGAAAGAATTGTAAATGGCTCTGGTTATGTTTTAAGCATTACGGTTCCAAGACTAGAATGACGATATTGTACATAAGGGTTCCTTTTTGGTTTTATAAAAACAAAGACACTGTGTGAATAAGATTTTAATAATAAAAACTCTTCCATAAAGAAATGCTTCGAGTTTCGTTTTAATTATGATTTCTAATTGGTAAATATATTTATTACTAAATAGTTGTGTAACTATTTGTAAAAGATTAATAAGGGTTTTTATAAAATATTGTTTGTGTTACAAGTTAACACATTAGGAGAGACTTTCTCGGTCATTATGCTCGACTTTGTAACCCAAACATGACTAAGGTTATCTTTTTCCTTGACATATTAAAATGACTGTTTTTCTCTTTTATACTCTATTTTAATTATATAATAAACTATGTTTATAACTTAATGTTGAAGTTATGACAGTTGTAACTGGGCGAAGCCATTTGGCAAATAGTTGGAGTAATTTTCTTTAACCTGTAAATAATATGAAAAGTTAAATCTAAGTTCTTATTTTCGTTTCAAGTAAGTGGTTTGGATAAAAAGAAGAATTCTTAAGCTTTGATAGAATTCTGGGATGAAAGTTTATGCTAACAGTTTTAGGGTTTTGATAGTTAATATGATTATATATTATAACACTGCTTTACTTATTATTTTACTGCTTTAGCATTTATAATACTTAATATTACTAGTATCTTTTGCTAAAGTAATTAACTTAATGGTTTATTAGTAATATTTATTTTACTATTGTATTTACAATGGACTTTCTGTAAAGTATAAATTTTACTCTACTAAGCTTTCTAAACTGTTCTGTAGTAGTTTATAAATATATATATTTATATGTTTAAGTTCTGGAGAAGGAAAATTGATGGGTTATGTTAAGCACAGTTATAAAACTGTGTAGCAAACTTTATTTTATAAGTTATGTATAGTAAATCAAATGTAAAATTATATATATATATAACCGAGAAGGATTCTAAAATTTAGGGATATTTACTATCATTCCTAATTTAAACTAACAGTAAAAGATTTCTGAATAAGCAGATTTCAAACACATCTTAACTTGATATAATCATTCTTCTAAATCACCTACTGTACTAGAGTACTTCGTCTTAAGACAAGTGGAAAAATACAGGAAGGTATTTCATCAATTAATTAATTAAATCTAACACTATAACATTTATTCAAATAACTTTAACCAGTAACTTCTTGAAATAAATCAGGTTTACACCGTCTAATTTGTAGAAACAATTTATCGAGACATAACAGTAAATCTAATCTCAACTTCATTCATTCTAGTACTATTACTTGCATAAGGTAAATTAAAATAACATTTTGGAACCTGATAACTTGTAGAGGAGACAAACAGGCTAACAAGCCTGTTCCACCCAACCAATTCCTGAAGATAGCTTAGCTACTTGTCTTAGGACCCTCGATCTTGTCCACTAGTCCACCTAGTTGAAAGCATTGAGTGAGAGGATGGGATATAAAACCCTTGCAACTCCACATCAGTATTCAACAGTAATACTTATGCCTTCTGCAGTAAAGAACTCAGCTAACAAGCAGCACTAGTTTTGAAAACAACCTTTACACTCAAACCACTTTTACCTTCCCCTCCATCGAATCTCTTGTGCACATTTTTCACTTCATAAATTTCACAAGTAAAAAATTGAACAGCCACCTGCTGAATTCGATGGGTAATTATAAGCATGCCTAGGTATTTTGGTCAGTTTTTCACTTAATGAGCCACATGCTCTTGTTCCACTTTCTTGGGGAACATGACCACAAAATTAGGGAAGTTTCCCCCTGCAACAGCTAAAAGTAGTTGAGGATACTACCATGTGTCAGTTTGCTCTCACCCTACTCTATCCCACCTAGTGGCTAGTAGACACTCATTCAACATCCTCCTTAAGATGTTTGTCTCATCTTTTATTTATTAACTAATAAAATATTCAACATAATTAATTACAATCATCCTTGACCCCACTTGGTCAATAATCACAAACTTTACAATAAAAATAAAGTATAATGTCTTCTTAAACATAAAATGTCATTGCAAATTTGGGGTATGTGACAGATTGGTTCTTGGGTAAAGCTTCATATTTCTTTGATTGTTTTGTAGCTTTAAATGTTGCCTCTTTTCTTGATGCTCCATTTTGTTCTGTTCTCATATCATAGGCAGTGACGATCCCATGTACCTCATCCACTGTCAAAAGTTCAATATCATCTCGATCTTCTACAATAGGTACTTTTGGGTTATATCTTATTGGTAGAGTTCTTAGTACTTTTTCAACTACCTCTTTCTCTTGTATTTCTCCTACCAGACCTTTAATAGCATTGGCAATATCATATACCCTTAGAATATACTCTGCAATATTTTATTCTTCTTTCATCTTTAGACTTTTGAATTGCCCTTTGTATGTTTGAAGTTTGAATTTTTTTTACTTTGGAAGCCCCTTCATAAGCAATTTTTAATTTTTCCCGAGCATGTTTTGTTGTCTTATATTGCATGACTTTAACAAACACTAAATTTGTTAATCCTTTCAAAATTGAATTCAAATATTTTGCATTGGATTCATATTCATCTAGTTCATCTCTATCTGTAGGTAGGTTGTATGGTGTTTTATACCATTTTTCAACAGAACTCCAAATTTTGCATCCAAGAGACATTAAATGGCATCTCATTCTTACACTCCAAAATCCATAATTATTTCTTGTAAATAATGGAGGTATGTTAGTAGCTAACCCTTCTTGAGGATCCATAGTGGTTTTTAATAGGATCTTCCTTCCAGTGGTTTAGACTGTACTGAAGGATCTCACTCTGATACCAATTGTTGGAATATTGAACAATACTGAGAGGGGGGGGGGAATCAATATCGATAACTTTTAAACTTTTAAAACCACTTTTAACTTATTCATTAAAACACAAAATCAACAAGATACATTGAACACAAAATTTATCGTGGAAGCCCAATTTGGAAAACCACAAACACTTTCTATAACTACAAAATTATATTTAAAATTGTTTTTGCAAGCTACAACTTGTTGGAGACACCAATCCCCAAGTTTTTCAGCTACAAATGAAAGATGCTACAACACCCTGGTTTTTTCCTGCTACAACACCCTATTTTCCAGCCACTACTTGAAGGAGGCTACAACCCCCTTGTAGGATTAAATCTTGACCTAGCACCACCCTACCACCCTAGTTTGATTGTTTTCTTCAATTAAGTTTATGATTATTCTTCACTTCATTGGTCTTTGTCTTCTCTTGTTGGTACATTGATCTCGATTGCTGAAACATCTTTCTTCCACTTCGAACTCTTGTTTAAATACTTATTTCATCATGTATTTGAACCATTGTGTCTTTTCATCATCATGTCCCTTCATTAAAACTTTTTCACCCATTCATCTCTTCATTATGGAAACGTGCATTTTCATGAACTCGTGCAAAACAGCCTGAAACCCTGTTTTTGCATACCTATGACTTTGTCTTAAAGAAGATTTTAGGAGAAATATGACCATTCTCAGATGCACACCTCACGAAGCTACATCCTGATGGTATCAAATTATTTTTATCAGTTTGCTACAGAATATGGTGGGCATTTTATTAGGGCAACTTAGACCGATTTTTCAATACTTGTCAATTTTCAACAAATTTTCCAAAACAGTCTGAAACCTCATTTTGGCAGACCTGTAAAATTGTTTTCAAGCATGTTTTAGGGGAATTGAGAACATGTTCATATGCACACATCAACAAGATAAAACTTGATGGTCTCATAAAAATTTTATCAACATCCTACAAAATATGGTGGGCATTTTACTGAGGCCACTTAGGCAGATTTACCAGAACTGAAACAGTGCAAATCATGCCAGAAAGCACTTTTGGAAGACTAATAACTTCACCTTCAGAGACTTTCTTGACAAAAAAATCATATTTTTAGATGAACAAGACAACAATATAGATGTATATATCATAAGAATCATTTAATTCATCAAATATAGAAGATGGCATGTATTTTATAGAGGCCCCTTAGGCACATTAAGAAGAATTTATACTTGGTCAAATTTTCAGAGTTTCAACAAGTTGCCATACTTTTATAGAATGGTGTAAAATTGTAACAATGAATTCATGAGAGGAATAGAACACCATCATATTACTTTTAAACCTCATCACACATGCCTCATGTCATGTCATCACTTCCTTTGTTATTCCTTTGTCATTAATGAACTCTAATTTTCCTATACTTAATCAATTTTCAGAGTTTCAGCAAGTTGCCATATTTTTACAGAATGGTGTCAAATTGTAAATATGATTTCATGAGAGCACTATAACATCATCATATGAATTTGCAACCTCCTCACACATGTCACGTGATCATACATGTCATGTAATTCCATTTGTCATTAATGAACTCTTTTGACATCAATGGAAACCATACTCAACAAAAACTACAATGAGGGTGTGATCCTTCCTAAAAAAGTAGGGTAACTCTAGGTAGAAGAACCCTTGTCCCTAAAAATAGGGGGTAACTCTAGTAGGAGTTCCTTTGACCCTAGAAAGAGGAAAAAATAGGAAATTGTGCATGTACACCAACATTGTTGGAAGGGGATCAAAGAAGGAAATAAGAAAAGACAAAGTAAGAGGATAATGCGAAATAAGAGAATTGCAAGAAATGTTTTATGTAGATGAAGGCCTTCAGTATATTGTTTAGATGAAGGAACTCTAGATATACTAGAAATATGTAACAACATTCCTTCCACTGAAACTAAACCAAGGGACATGTATTTAGTTTCAATGTGGACAAGAGAAAAACATGAATATCTACATTAAATTCAAAACAAATAGTTGATTGAGATTAGAGGAGGTGTTATGATTGTATTCCCTTAAAGTGATGCATTTCTGGATTGCCAAATTTGATGATTCAAATTGACTAAAAAATTAAATTGTATTCATTATGGTACATCGGTTGCATATCACCTTAAATGATAGATTTTGGGGTATTTACAAGCTAGAAGTATTATTTTGCTCCATCAACCATTAGAAGAAAAAATGCATACTAAAGAAAGGACCACAAATTGATACTCTTAAAATGAAGAATATTGATATATTGTCATATGAATTTGAATTAATAAAATGTGTCTTTTTAAAACTACTCAAGCAATCATTGGAGGAAAACTCTGGGAAAAAAACTTAAATGATATTAGATCTAGATGGTCATAAAACTGAATTTTTAGTAACACAGACTCAAATGAAAAAGTATTTAGTAGAAGAAAACTCATTTGACTTTTCTTGAACATGGATGTGATGATTGTTTATATGTTTTAAGTAATTACTAGAAATTTTGGACTCTCTTATATCTAAATGAATGAAATTTCCATTATGGTTATAATGTTGGACATTTTAAAATTTCCAAAACTAGTTTTTTTACATGTATTTTTTTATTGATTCCATTAAATTTTAGCCCATTTTTCCAAATACAAATTATTTAGTGCATTAAAAAAATTTCATATAAATCATTTGCAGATACCTATTTCTTCAATAGTTTTTCTTTTTTAAGAAAAATGGACATGTCCTTCATATGATTTTTAATGGGATTTAGAGAACATTCCTCTAGATTATCCTAAAAAATATTAAGTTTTCATGTGTTTTATGACATTTAGGGAAGATTCCCCTAGATGCCCTAAGTTTTTCATTTTGCGTGCAAATTTACCACTATATCATAGCAATGTTACGATGGAGTTTTACCATATTCCCTCCACAACACACACTATTTATTTTGGTCAGTGGTAGTGATCAATAACAATACCCTATGAAGAATGAGCATCTTATGTTGGCTCTTATAGTCCTTAGTAGAATATAGTTGAAGAGAATGAATGTCTACCTCCAACCATTGATCGATATGAGGGAAGAAATTATTTGAATGGATAAATTTATATGATGTATGATTCAATACATGTCCCAATGGAGAGGTTTTTTACATTATATGGCATATGGTCATACACCGTGCACAATTATCTAAGACTAGAATTCAGTTCTAGTAATAATGTTGACTTATTTCTCTATATCTGTAATGTTATTTGACATAATTTGGTGCAACTGTCTTATTTAGCACTAATGTGTTTCATGTATAATAGAATCACAAGTCTTGTAACAAAAAGGTATCGTGGATGTAAATGTTGTGCTCTTCTATAAAGGGTAGGTGGGTGAATGATCCAAGAGGATCTCCTAAAGGACCAAAAATAAAAATATTCAAATGTTGCATAGAGGCATATAGTTGGATAGATCTCGCCAAGAGTTTTTTAGCAATACTCGTTTTGTTGAAATTGGACTTCAGATAGGAAAAATATCGCGTTCTAAAATATTGGTGAAACAGACACAATTCGTAGTGACATGGGGCTTAATGTTTAATTCTGGATTCTAACTCAGAGAAGTTGAGAATTGGGAGTCTGGATGTTCATTACAAAAGATGTTAAAATCATGCTAAATTCCAACTTCTCACTTCCCAATTCGAGATCGACAAGTCATAAGATTACTGTTGTGCTATTGGTTGTTCCAACTTTCGACTTTTGATGTTGGAACAATCAGGTCCAACACATCAAAAAAATTGGGATCATAATAGCCGGGGCCAACACATCAAAACAGTCGGGGCCAACACACCGAAACCAACAAAATGGAGAGGTCAAGATCAAAACACTCGGGATCGGTATAGTCGAGATCGGAATGGTAGATTACAGATCGATGATTCAACATAAGCAATGACAGATCTACATAAACAGAAAAGAATGAATTTGGAAATTACACCTGTGCATTTTGTTTTTCAATTTGATAGAGATCATTTTCGTTTGAATTAGGATTTTTTGTTCTGATTTGCACTAAGAATATGCCTTTTATATAGGAATTGATCGTGAAGGATAGTTTGTGCATGGAATCAAATTTCATACTCAATTCGATGTATCACCGGCAGATCCAAAAACAATCCAATTTTCTATTTAAACATGCAATTTGGATGTGGATAGACAGAGCGACAAAGAGACAGATAGAGAAAGTATTCATCGAGGAATAGAGTTCAGATAGACTATTCGAACTAAGAAAGATTAAAATTGATGGTGAGAAGGTCGAATGTGATAGTCATTATGGTCATTACAAGTGCGTCAAAGTTGTAGCATGGTTCTGAGATGGTTCCATTCAACACATGAGACAATGTCCCATACAATGTGTCAGGGGAGGTCCTTGAAAGAGCTAATTAGCTTGGTGCAGTTTGTTGTTATATGTAACAGATAGAATCCCTGATAGTTCTCTATATTGATGTAAGTTTGCAACATTTGAAGAAAATTAATTAAAATGGTCCCATTGGAAGCTAGGACCTGGAGACATAATCCAAACTGGATGAACTTCGTTATCAAGTTGCATTGTTCGGTTTATGGTTTGCATTTGTGTTAATTTGAATTCTTTTTATTTCCACATCTTGTTTTAGAATGTCCATTTTAAAATCTTCCTTGAAGATTTTACTATTTAAAAGTCATTCACACATAAATTAATGGTTAATAAGATCCTATAAATTTCAGATCGGGTTGGTATCATAGCTTGATTAACCAAGGAAGTGTGAGTGTGTGTATTCTTACTAGGGACAAGCTTAAAGCAGGTGAAGGAGAACTTGAGCCTTTCAATCCAGAGAAGGCTTTCCGCAAATATTTCTACCAGATGGTAGACAGGGTACAAAAGTTGTTTTTAGACTATCAAAGGAGAATGGAAAAGAAGATAAAGAAATAGATTATATAACCAGGTAATACTTCAAAGAATAAAGGTAATGGAGGATATCCTCTAAAAACTCCTGAATAAGGAACTCTATGCTCTCAAACAAGCCCCAAGGGCATGTTTTTCAAGACTAGATAGCTACTTTAAGCAACAATGATATAAAAGAGGGGTCACTGATAGTAATATCTATGTAAAGTTTGAAGATAAGAATATGATCATTGTTATTATTTATGTGGATGATATTATATTTGGAAGCGATCTACAAATGCTAAGTGAAAATCGTTCCTTTGAAATGAAGGAGTTTGAAATGTCAATGTTGGGTGAATTAACATTCTTCTTGGGATTACAAGTTTCTCAATCGGACAAGAGGATATTCATCGGACAAGAGGATATTCATCACTCAAATCAAGTACATTAAAGACATGCTTAAGAAGTTTAAGTTGGAATATTCTAAGCATGTTAGTACACCTATGGTCAGTAGTTGTAAGTTAAGTAAGGATGATGAGTCATTGGAAGTATATCATACCATGTATAGATCTATGATAGGAAGCCTGCTATATGTTACAGCTACAAGACCAGATGTGATGCAAGTTGTAGGATTGGCTTCTAGATTCCAATCATATCCCAAAGAAACACATGTGGCATTAGTGAATCAATAAACAAATTTAAAATGATAATAGTTGAAATTTGAATAAAGAGGTCAAGTGAGTCATTAATCAAATTCAAAACCATTGTAAAAAATCACTTTGGGGTGTATGATCGGTAATACCTAACACCCTAAAGTTGGCATAAAATCAAGAGAGCAAGTATAAGTGAGCATGACACGATTTAAAATAAATATGGGTAAATGAGGAAAGAGTTTGCAAAACGCTAACTAAGAAATCAAATAATTACAAGAGAATGTACATGATCTAAATAATTTCGTTTGTAGTCTTCAAAAGGATATTGAATGGAAATATAAATTGATCAAAGCACTTTGAACAACATTAATTGAAAATGAGGAGGTAATAGAGAACATGGTTGATTCAACTTGTGACAAAAATGACTTAATTCAAATGGTTGATACAACTTGTGACACAAATGATTTAATGCAAAAGGTTTATGTTATCTGTGATACAAATGACCTAGTACAGTTGGGTGATACAGACACCATGATTGATGGTTTCTTAATTGGTCATGAAAATGAATCACTCAGAAACAATGAATTGATGAAGATGACTTTTGAATATGAATCACAAGCAGAAGCACATAACGATAACAACAATAGTGAATTTGAATTACAAGAAAACAATTATGAAGAACGTAAAAAAGTAAGAGATGATAATTCCAAGATGATTGTCAAACCTTGGGAAGAATTACAATTCAACCAAAAATTGATGTGGCTTAGGATGTGAAAAAGGAAACAACTTTCATATTTCAAACTACTCCAAACCATTTTAGTTTGTGAGTGCAAGATTTTTCGATGAAAATTTGAAGACTCTAGAAGTTAATGAAGAATTTATTCAACTAGTTGACGATAAACACATGGAAGAAATTCCTAAATGCAGGATTACCATAGAGTTGGCCATTTGTCCCGATAGAGTGTTTTGATCTCCATCCTTATCTTAATTTTGGGAAGACAATTCATATTTTAGACTCAATGTTGAAAGTTGAAAAGGGATCATAACAAACATTTCACTATCGATGGACAAGTTCTTGGTGATAGAATCATCAAGTCAAGAAGCTGCATAAGTCTCACCATCTAGTTCAAACACGGGTAAAGGCGCATTTGAATGGTGAAATCACAAAAGTGAATAAATTTCAATAAGTTATTCCAAAGGGTAATTTTGGGCATGACTATGGCCCATTTTGAATTGGCACTCCCTTGTATCTTAATAAATGGAAGAAGTACAAAAATGGAAGGAGAAAGGTACTCTCTTGCACCTCAAGAGGGGATTACATTGAAGAAATAAAATCAAGTGAAAAGGTTAGTGGTCAACCAAAAGCACCACATCCATTGATGAAATTGGTTAGTGGTCATCCAAAACCACCAAAAACATGGTATCAAATTAAGATATTCAAGAAGAATCCAATGCTCAAACTTGGTTCCCTTCCACATATTCTCACAATACACCTGATAGAGGGGGGATATCGATGATGATATTCAAAATTCAAGTTTCAAAGTCCTATCGAAATACAATCAGCATCTGGGAATTCCAGCATGGAAATTGGTCTCCTTAACAAGCAATCCAAACAATCAAATCATTATTTAAAGCATTTTTCCAACACCTAATTGTGTCTATTCAAGAGAGAGCTTCAATGGTCCTATTTTATTCGCTAATAGAAAAGTGGTGATCTATTTGTTCACCTATTAATAGAAGATCTCAACTTATTCTATTGAAATCACTTGGAAAATGGTCAAATTGTCAACCAAACATAGTATTTTTTCACTTCTGAAATTCCTACTCTCTTTCAAAGTTCATTCAAATGAACCATTCAACATCCACAATTTCTGTTTTTTTAGGCATATCTTCATCAAAGAATAGTTCATAAGTCTCATATTGAAAATTATACTAGTATATGCACTATTTCATGTTTCTTTAATGGTATAATTATTCAAACTTGTGATTGAAGGTGTGGGGGATACTAGACTATAAGTCTCTATACAATCATGAACTCTGATATCACCTATTATATGAGTTGGTATTCATATCACTTTATGAGTTGTCATACTTATCTGCTGATAAGTTGTTATTGACATCTAGATCTAGAGGTGACTATGATCCTTGCACTATATAATACCATAATTTTTATGAAGACCAATGAAAGAGATTAGATTTTCCAAACTTCTTAACAAAACCATCCCTTGTCTTCATTCCATTCATTTTCACTCTTGAATATTTATGGTTTGGTGTCTCTACTAGGGTTCCATGGCTTCAAACTATCGCATCGATGATCCCCTACTTTCTTCATTGAGCCTCCCTTAATTTCTTCATTCCTCTTTATGATGATGGTTTCCACTTTCAAAATGACCAAAAATGATACTTGTTGGATGGAAAAAGAGACACTTGGCCCGAGTTTTATTGTGTCTTAGAAAATTTGTGTTTTACTTCTCCCTTTGTTTCTTTGCGGCTTGTCCCTCGTCCTCCCTAGTACCTCGAATGAGCGACTTAACGTACCTCGCTCCTCATAAATGTACATTTTAAAAAGTTGCATTTTACTTTATTCATTTTACACTTATTAGCTCAGCCAAAACAAAGAATAAAGTAACTCAATGTTGCTCATCAGAGATCCTAGTTAGCTCATCCAAAACAAAGAATATAGTAACTCAATGTTGCTCATCAGAGATCCTAGTTTGAAGGTGTAGAGGTTTAAATATTGAAGGGAATCCCCCTCATTTCATTTCGTGGTTTCTCAAGTGGTCTATATCCAAATAGATTTACGTAAAAATCGGGTAGGAATATTTTTTTCATCTATAGATATGAAGCATTGCTTCTAGATCCAAATGAACTCAAGTAGAATAGGTTTTTTTTAGCTTCAATGTGTAATTATTTTTTTATATTTTAGAAATTATTGTCATAGTATCCATGGGAAAGCCCCGTTAGGGATAACCATAGTCGCAACATATTTCCCTTTGTCATTGCCAACCCCAAGGGACCCAACCATGGATGGTGTATCCCTGGTCGGTGGTTCCCTCACTTAGCCCGAGCTTGGCCATAGCCACATCCTATGACATGTGGGGATTTGGATGCATCCATGGCCTAGGTGGCCATGGTCGTCCCTCTCATTTAAAAAATATTTATTTATTTATTTACTAAATAATTTTTTTTTATTTGTTAAATCAATTTTCATCTTATTTTTTATTATTTATTTATGTATTTAACATTTTTTTGTTTTTGAAAATTTTTCATGGTTCTTTGGGTTTAGTTTATTTGTTATTTTTATTGATTTTTTTAGTATATTAATAAATTTAAAAAAGAAAAATAATATATATATATGCCCAACGGGCGTAGAATAGATGGTGAATGGGTGTATTGTTAAGGCTCTCCTTGTGTAAGGTCATCGGTTCAAAACTCCATGGGTGCTTACTTACAATATATATATATATATAGGAAGGGATTTACTGGAAACAAAATTCTAAGGTAAAGTGGCTATAGGAGGGGGAGAGGAAAACTAAATTATTTCATAACTCGATTCTCCAGAATAGAAATAGTTCGAGAATCCACAAACTCAAGAAAACAAATGGAAGTAGGGTGGAGTATAGAAGGGAGATAGAGGAGGAGCTTACCCAACACTTTTCTGATATCCTCAGGGAGGATGGTGGAGATAGAAGGGGAGCCATAGCCAGGATCACTCGACTAATCCCTAAGAGTTTATCCAGAGAAAACAATGAAATTCTCATTAAGCCAGTTTCTATGCAGGAGGTGGAGGAAGTAGTTCACCAGATGGCGCTTGGAAAGGCCCCAGGTTTGGATGGATTCACCTCGAATTTATTCCATCACTTCTGGGATTTGATCAAGGAGGAGGTCCTAAATATTGTCTAAGAATCCAGAAGTAAGCGGGGATTCCTCAAAGCCTTCAGTGCAACTTCTCTTACTTTAATCCCTAAGGAGGTAGGTGCAGATAGCCCTGATAATTTTAGACCAATAGCCTTGTGCAATGTGATTTACAAGGTTATATCTAAGGTGATAGAAAACCATCTGAAACCCCTCCTCTCTAGACTCATCATCCCTGAACAATCAGAGTTTGTGGAAGGGAGGCGGATTTTGGATGGGGTCATCCTTGTTCATGAGGTGCTTCATTCCCTGAAAAGCACTCGACGGCCAAGCATGATGATCAAACTTAACATTGCAAAGGCCTATGACAAACTAAGCTGGCAGTACATGGACAAGATGTTGGAGGCCTTTGGATTTTTCCCTGAATGGGTGGACTGGGTTATGAACCTATTAACAACACCTTTCTTCAATATATTACTGAATGGTTCCCTAACTAAAGTGTTTCAACCCTACCGGGGTATTAGACAAGGGTGCCCTATGTTTCCCTTTCTCTTTATACTAATGGCAGAAGGGTTGAGCCGCCTTATTCAGACGCAAGTAGGGAATGGGGAGTTATGGGGGCTCAAGTTCCATGATGGAATGGATCCCCAGACGCATCAATAGTTTGTAGATGACACAAAGCTCATGGGGCACCCTTCAATCCAAGAAGCTTGAAGCTTCAAAAGGAGCCTAAACCTATTTTCTAAGGCATCGGGCTTGGAAGTCAATGCCAATAAATCCCAGGTATTTTTCATGAAAATTGCTCCAATGGTCTAGAGGAATATTGTTCGGGTTCTGGGATTCTCTAGAGGGGTGATGCCTTCAAAATACTTGGGAGTCCCCCTGGGGGTAGGGAAGCTGAAAAACACGTCGTGGAAGGAAATCCTATATAGGATGAAACAGAGGTTGTCTATCTGGGTCCTAAGACCTTTAAATTCCCCAGTAGGTTGGTTCTTGTGAAATCAATTCTTCAGGATATGACAATTTATCTCTTCTCGGTCCTAGCTGCGCCAAATTCTGTGCTCCATGACATCAGAAGTTTGAAAAGGAATTTCCTTTGGGGTGGCAGGGAGGTGAAAGCTAGATTCTCCCTGGTAAGTTGGGAAGGCATATGTCGATCTAAGGAGTAGGGAGGATTGGGGCTCTAGGACCCTGAGGTCATGTCTGAAGTCAACGGAGCCAAAGTGTGGTGGAGGTGGTCCAATTACTTGGTTGAACCTTGGGCCAGGCTATGGCACATCAAATATGCTAGAGACAGTCCCAAATATCAATTGGTAAAGCTCAATGATGACCAACTTGGCTCTCCCATATGGAGGAAAGCAATGAGTGGGAGAAGGATTGTGTAGAATCACTGCTTCTGGGAGATAAGGGATGGGGAGAGTGCAAAATTATGGGAGGATTCATGGGACCAGATGCCCAAGCTGGGGTCGGATCCAAGATGGAGATGCATACGAGAAAGAGGAATTAAGGAAGGTAGGGAAAAGGTGAATCAATACTAGGAATATCGGGCCCTAGAGGGACAGCGACAGTGGAACTTCCAGGTAAGGCATGATCACGTTAATGACGATGACCTGAGGTCTTTCAAGGAGGAGCTTCAGCAACGGTTGATCTGGGTTAGGGGGGGTCCAGACATATTATGTTGGGGATACTCTAAGAAGGGATATTTTAACATAAAGGAAGCTTACAACATCAGGATAGGAAATATAGGGGATGAGGGCGAGATCTAGAGGAATCTTTGGGCTACTACCCGTGGCCTAAGGTGGCAACATTTTCATGGCTAGTAACCAAAAGTCAAATACTCACAAGAGAGAACCTTCGGAGGCGGGGGATCTAGGGCCCTTCTCAATGTTACCTTTGTCTTTAAGATGAGGAAATAATGAGTCACCTTATGGATAGTTTCCCCTTTGCTGTTTCCATCTAGGACAAAGGGGCATTGCGATTCATAAGAAACGACAGAAGAAGAGGGCATCCGGCTCAAACATTGAAGGAATGGCACCCTAAGGCCTTCAAAAAAGGGATCATTCGCACCCTTTGGGAGGCTTTTTTAGGAATGGAAATGTGGTGTATATGGAAGGAAAGGAATGGAAGGATCTTCCAAGACAAATGGCATGATGTCGATGAAGTTTGGAAGACCCTAAAATAAAACCTATTTTCCATGATACGTAGCATGCAGTGGAGTGACCAAGATAATATCATTCCAGGGGAGGAGATCCATGTTGCAGAAAACTGGGGTTTGGATAGATCCCAAATGGATGGCCTAAGGTGAAGAGAGAAGATCCACAAGCCATCTAGCCCATATTCATGGTGTCCACCCCCATTCCAGGTAATCAATATTAATTGTGATGGGGCCTCAAGGGGAATTCCAGTTCTGACTGGGTATGGAGGAGTTTGCAGGGACTCAAATGGAAGGATTCTTTCCATGTATCTTGGCTCTATTGGAACTGATACCAACAACTTGACCGAATTGGAGGGCCTAATTCAGGGCTTCAAGTGTCTGATCAAGGGTGGGTGGCTACCTACGATCATTAAAGGATATCCTAAAATCCTGATTCAGATGGCCAGGAGTTTGGAAAATGGGAGTACATGTGAGAAAATATCATCCAGTTGGCGCCTGGAAAGTCATCTAGACACCCTCCGATCCCTGGTTGGAGAACACTCGGCGGTGTCCTTTAGCCACGTTCATCGTGAATCCAACAAGGTGGCTGACCTGTTAGGAAATAATGGCATGGATGGAGGTACAGGGTATCGGGGGGGCACGCTGGAGGATTTCCAATTTGGATCATGGACCCAGCAATGCCAACAAATGGTTGCACATGATTATGACATAAGACCACAGGTGGAAGGACTAGAGGGCAGTAATAAGGGTGACGATAGAGGGTGAGAGCAGGCCTAGGAAAACACAACGTCATGACACGTAGGATCATATGGTTAAAAGGACCTACCGTATTAATCCAAGCCAAGGTTGTCGTGTCCGGTTAAGGTCTTAAGAGCGATGGGATGGGAAAGGAGGGTAAGGAACAACAAAGTGATTTGGTTTTAAATTCCGAAAGGATGGTTGTTGCAGGCCTCGGTACGAAGGACATTAGTGGTATGATTGGGGTGATGCAAGCTAAGTACAAGGTATTTTTGGATATGATGATGCTCACCTCCATTTATTCAGGACAAGATCCGCCACCCTTCATCGTTTCTCGAGGCTGAGTCTTAGTTATTTTTGGTTGGGAGCTGGGGCTGGTGCATGTTCAGTGCCAGGCCTACGGAACGAAAATAATTCTCCAAGTTCACTGTCACAGAGGTCTCATTGGCTCCAAGCGCATGGCCTCTAAGCATTCCTTGAGAATTGGTTCAGGACCAGGGAAGGCCTCAGACATCTCGTACGGGAAGGAGAAGGGGGTCATGAGAAAGATGGGGGAGAGGTGTCTGGATTTGAGGTTCTAGTTGCAAGCCCAGGATGCTGTGGAATTCTACAAGGATCATGTGCCTTTTTCCATCCTCCTAGAGATATATAAGGTGGTCGGGAGCCTATCGGAGGAGGTCAAGCTGATGCCTGTTGAGGAACTCCGCAAGGAGGTTGGATACTGGGTGGTTGACCCAGGCACCACGGCGGGGCGAGCATCGACTTATGACCATATGATTCTGATGTATTGGGTCAACATGAAATTGGTTGGCCATTATTTGGTTTCTAGGGAAGCAAATCATGAAGGTGGCNACGGCGGGTCGAGCATCGACTTATGACCATATGATTCTGATGTATTGGGTCAACATGAAATTGGTTGGCCATTATTTGGTTTCTAGGGAAGCAAATCATGAAGGTGGCGAGGAACCAGCTAGAGCATGGAAGGAACATATTCGCGACTATCACCTGATGCATAGGAAAATAGATGTTATGGAATCCCATATGGGCATCTCTTTTTACCCAACGGGCGAGATACAGGAGGGGTTTTCTAGGACCTGTGCAATGCGGAACCACCACGACAAGGAGCATTGTGACAGGCCGTTGGGAACCTCTATTAGGGCTGGACAATTGGGAAATCCAACTGCTACGACCACTACAACATGCTCCAGTCTGGGAATTTCTGCTCAGGACTAGGTCTGATCTTAGTTTCTTATGTTCTCTGCTTGTCTTTTAAATTTTCGGGTGATAGGTGTAAGGGGACTCTTGTTTCAGTCGGCCTATAGATGTATTTTGGGGGGATTAGCAGTAGGAGCCTTATGCTCATTTTTTGTGGGCTTGGGGATCCTACCGAAACGTTCGGTAGGGGCGAATCTAAAGAGAGCTGGGATTTTTTGTGAAGATCTGTCAATGTGAATGTCATAGAGGATATCTTTGATGTGTGTCTAAACTCTTTTGAAGTAATATAATGTTTTATTTACAAATATATATATATATATATATATAATGTGTGAAACAATATGTATATATAACATTGTAATGTTTAAGAGAAGAGATTAGGTTGATCCAGACACTAACAATCAATCTCCATATATTACGAGGGAAATTATAGTTTATATTTTCTATGCTTTGAAAAAAAACACAAGTCCTAATGCTTATTGAATATAAGCATGTTTTTATAGTTTAATGAAGTAAAAATCCACAACCATATTAATTAATTTCAAAAAAGAAAAGAATGAATATTATAACCATAACACATATACTCACCTATACACCTATACTCATGAATATTACAAAATGGATGCAAACATGACATGTGGTGGTTAATGACTCATTAAACAAGAAATATACTAGCAATTGATGATAATTAGTGTATAAATCTACCATTGTGCAATAAATGAATAAATATACTACACATTAATGACAATTAATGATTAATTAAACTACTAAATTTACTACCAGTTAATGACTCGGATCAACCAATAAGTGATTGAGATAAATATGAATAAATTTTAGTTTTATTATAAAGGACTAGAAATATAACACTTATAGTCTCTTCCCCCAAATTAATTGTTTATATACTTGTTTTATGTCAAATTTTTCATTTTGACTAGTGTATAAGACAATTAGAACTAAAAGGAAGTCCTTCATATGCATGCCATCATTAGTATTATGTTATGGTCAATCTTATTTTGAGTATAAAATGTTTTTTCAGCGATACATATATTTTGTTCATCGATGCATAGATATACAAGTTTTCTTTTTGTACACTTTCCCTATGATGTCAACAAGTTATTGTTACCATTCTTAGTTGTCCTTAATAATGTTTGGATCACGGGTATTAAACCTAGCCCCACCTTCATTTATTGGACAATGTCTTCTTCCTTTCCCTATGGTCTTATCATTTGTAGCTCATTCCTTCTCTCACTCCTTCCACAATTCCTCAAGAAACATGTTAATACATATCCATTATTATTTGTATAAAATATCTCTTTACTGATATCAACATTCTATTTCCAACAACACTTGTGATATCCTCAGTTATAGTTATCGTTAATAGCTCATTGATGGATTTCTCAACAAGCTTTCTACTGTAAAAATCATAGATCTATTGTTCTAGTTTTTAGTGCATCATAGTTAGTGGAAAATGTAATAAACCTTTCACCATGTGATGGCTTTCTGTACCTAATGAGGAATCCCCTGAGTCTTGACAAATATAGTATCTCGCTATATCTCTCATAGAACTAATATGTCAACAAGTTTTGGCCCTGGCTCATTTTTATCTAGATGCACATATTTATTTTCCTCTAAATATGGATTGCAAATGTAGGGCAAACTTCTTAACCCATGGATATGCAACCTTACTCCCTACTTCAATATGTCTGCACACCACTAAAAAACAACAATTGAAACTTGTAGAATCCCAACTATAAAATGTATCCCTCACATGGTGATAGATTCACTTTAAACATCATCCCACTTCTTTTTGGGATGCCTTATATGCAATTTTCATCCTCCATGATACATATAGGACTTTATGTTCCAATAGTTCCAACTTCATCAATTTTTGGGCCAAAGTGTACAACAATATATTCAAATCTCTACCAAACTCATGGTTCAACTCTAGATTCAATAATTTTAAGAGGTTCTTATTCTTAAGTTTAATTCTAGTTTATTGAGTGATTTTTGCGATGAAGTTGTCTTGTTTGAGAGAAACAGCCTCAACTAGGCATTTATTTGAGCCATTTTTGTGTAATGTCAATTGGTGCACTAACTAGGCTCCATTCCTTTCCTAACCCTAATCCCACCCCACCTCAACAACAAGCAATCCCTTCTCCTCCACCAACCCCACACCCACCACATGATATTGTTGTCCCACATTGCACTAACTACACCTTCTTTCACTTACCCCTTCTTTTATATTCCACCTCACAAATATACAACACCTTGTACTACCACTACTAGCCACGCCACATTACTCACCCCTTTGACCTACCCCCCTTACTCCATCCATGCATCCTTCACCTAACCCCATAAAAACTCTATCTAATTCCTTCCTTGCATCCTATCTATCCCAGTCCATGCCACTCTATGTTCCCACTCGTCGGCATACATAACAACCCCCTACTAGTGATAGACACTCAAATGTTTAGTCAAACAATTTTTATCAACTTCCTCCTCCTTGTTTCATAGACACGCCATATCATCTCCCTACCCCTTGACCACAACTATAGAATCATTGCACCACAACTCTCCTTCACTTAAATATAAGCCTACTAGTGTCTTTGTACTTCCATTATTCTCAACAACCATGGATCATCGACATAGTCCAAAACTGTTTCCAACGCCTATAACCACTATAATAGGATCTTCATCTTATATTCATATTACATCTCCCAATCTAGTATATGACATGGAGCATTGCACAACAAGAACTTTATCATCTTCACAACAACAACAAAAATTTATCATTAGCAGTGAATTTAGGTCCTTTTTATACATAATTCCAGGACGCCTCCCATTTTTCTTTTCATCCTTTACACATTTATATCTTCATCATATCTTACACAATGGAAGTTCCAACTCTAACAATAGACACCAACATACAAGTTAAGCCTTATTTCCACAACATTTATCCACCTCCCTACTATCATTTCTATACTGGTAGGTAACCATTACAAACCATGATCACATGTTCTTTATCATCAAGCCACTAGTTCACATCAAAGGATCATGTATTTTCCTAATCAACGTCAATCCTTTCTATGCTATCCTACACTTGTTTCAAACCTAGTATTTTTTATTGCTTTCTACATAATTTATCTCTCATCATGCACAACCATATTAAGTAGGCCAGATGCACCTACTGCATTATTCCCTGCTTCATGAGGAAAGGGGAATACTTTCGAGTTAAACCAGGAGGAATTTATAAGGAACATGACTGCATCTCTCAAGATTGATAGCTTATAACCAACAATATCTCACTCCTCCAGGAAGGAGCACTCTCTCTTGAAAATACGTTCTTCATGGAAACTAGATAAGAGTTGGTTAAATTAGTTTATTTGGGTTTGGTGCATCTTAGTTTATTGTTTTTTTATTTGAGAGTTATTTTAATGTGCACCTTTTGTAAAACTATAAAAATACAATTTCGCCAAGTGAATGATCAAGCAATATGTTATGGTTTTATATCAATGTATTCTTTTGTCTTTGTTATTTTGGTTATTTAGTGGTCCATTCATGGCTTTCCTATATAAGGGTGTTTGAGCCTTATCGCAAACCATGCACAATTCCATGTGTATTTGAAAGAAAAGATTCAATTGATAATTTTAATACTAACATCACCTTGGCACTTATTTCAATAAGTAACATAAGATCTCATTGTTCATCATCTAACTTTTCATAATTTTAATGGGAAGTAATTTTTTATGTTCCACATTTATTTACCAGTGTCAAATAAGTATTGAAAATTTCCTAAATACCTCATGGGAATCAAATTTCAACCCACTTGATGCGACCATATTAGGTGTAAGTCGTATAAAACCACACTGCTTGTGTTGGGTGCCAAGACTTCACATCGATAGAACAACTAGTAATCATTGACATTGAGCATGGGAAACAATACATGCAAGTGAAGTGTCACCATGTTTGGTGTCTATCAATAGACAACTACCAAAAGTGTAATTGACTGTAACCTCCATAAAATAATCAACTAATTAACACAATAACACGAAAATTAAGAAGTAAATCCCAACACGATACTAAGTTTCCTACGATGTCATTTGCAATTTTCAAGACTAAGGTTTCACCATCATATGTAAGTATGGATTGTTAACTTACAGTTACTTAACATGAGATATATGTTGGAATGTGTAATTTTAATGTTACATGTGTAATGGTGTCTAGTATTATATCATAATATGTTGAAAATCATTTGTGCAATAAATGAATAAATATACTACACATTAATGAAAATTACCATTCATTATATAAATATGTTGAAAATCATATTTATATAATGATTTTCATCTATTACCATTCATAATGATTTTAATAATCTATTACCATTCATTATATAAATATGTTGAAAATCATTTGTCCCACATGTATTTTGGGATGTAATTCTTACATACCTCTTGGTATATAATAGAGGTGAAGAAGATCCTTTGGGCATATGTTAAGAATTATATTCTTATGCTGATGTAACATTGTGAAGCATATGTGGAGAGGATATCACTTAAGAATAAATAAGACCAAACCTTCCCTTGGATGTTTCCCCATTTGGGGTTTCATCACCTATGTCTAGTGTATTGCTCTAGTGTCTCTTGTTTCCTACATGATTATTTGTTGTGTGTGTAGATAGAAGGCTATACTAGTAGATTCTTGCTTTGCATGTTACAAAATGCATTATTGTTTGTTTATGCATATTCTCAATATTCTAACATGATATCAAAGCCAATTGTTATGCTCTACGTTCTTCGGTAAAAATATTGTATTTTTTGTTACAAGCAACAAATTCTTGTTTTGTTGGGTCCTCCGTACTTTGTAGATTTTTCATCCGATCTACCAAACGCTTGTGGTTATTCTCTAGATATAGACATTTTGCTACATGTTTGAGAATTTTTTTCAAACCCTAATATTCACCATTGTTTTTCAACAGTTTTTCAAGTTTATCTTTTTTTTTCTATAGATTTGGGTTGAAATCAATTGTATACTAACTTGGTATCAAGGATATATTTGTGTTGCAATAGATCTAGTAATTTTTTTTTGCTCTGGTTGTGTATTATTGCGGGTTTATGTACAATGCGGCAACTCGTTCGCACTTTTTTGAATTTTTGGCAAATTTCAGGTTGTTTGAAGCAAATTTGCACCCTTTGGTCTGCAAAAGCAATAACTCTCACCCTTCCTTAAGCAAAAACATGAATCATTCATGCCTGCCCTGTATAGAGAGCATGAATACCCCTATTTTGTCATTTTTTCACCAAGTCTGATTCTTTGTTCTTAGTTTTCTACTGTAGGATTTTAGATCCGTCTATTAATTAATCTTAAGCTTTGGTTTCAATGACAAATTTCTAGTTTTTTGTCACTTTTTCTTCTTTTTGCAACAAGTGAATTTTTTTCACTTAGGGTTCATTATTTTTTCACACTATGTCTTCAGAAGTTGTCTTTATTCCTACATTAGTTCAATCTAACTATATCTCTTAGAAGAGAAAGATGATTGATGTTCTGAGGAGTAAGAACTTATGGAGATTAATTAAAGGTGATTAAACTAAACCAACTTATGCAAAAGGATAGGAAATATGGTAAGATCAATGTGATCAAGCATCATGATTCAATAGACAAACTATTTCAGATAATATATAGATATTGAGTTTGGTGATAGCCCCATTGAGGTATGGAAAACCCTAGCTTCTTTCGTTGATAAAAGTGATGGTGTCTCTACTTACTATCTTAAAAATAAAATTCATGACTTAGACCCTAAATATTTGTTGAGAACACACTTATACTAAGAGGGGGTTTGAATCAGTATAAGACTTTTTTTTAACTTTTGCAAACATTCATCAACCATAAGAAAACAATCACATATGCAGAACATGGAACACAATATTTACGTAGAAACCCTTTAGGAAGAAAAACACAAAACTTCACTTTATAACAATTTGTAGGAACAAAACTACTATTGCACATATTTGTAGGCACCAAACCCACTGGAGACACCAATACTTGTCGGTACAAACCTTGGTAGGAACCAACCTACCCTTACAGATATTTGTAGACATCAATCTACTAGAGACACCAATCCTCTTTGGTACAAACCTTAGTAAGAACCTCCTGCACTTGCATATATTTTTAGACAATAATTTATTGGAGACATTGATCCCCACTATCAAGCACCAACGTTGCAAGAGACACCAATCTCTTTGTTTGAGGGGAGCCAACCTTCAAGTTCCATTTTTTTTATTTAGTACCAAAATTTGATCATATTAACATTACCTTCATTGAGTCTGTTTGCTACTTCTTCCTTCATCAAATATGACCACAATATGAATTTCCAACTGGTAACTTTCCCAAGACTTGTAGTTTTGGCCTCTTCCCAAGAACAAACTTGTACAACAAGCCAATTATCCAATTTTAAAAATATGATTCTAAGCTTTTGACCTGATGTACTTCTGTTTGTGTCCTTTAATCCTTGCAAGTATCACATTCTAAAAATTTCCAGAGAAGGATTTGTAGAGAAAATGCTAAGCTGACATGTTTGAAACTTATTTCAAAACCATTAAGAAGGCCTATGTTCCATGGCACATTTCTCAAAAGTATAATGAACCAAATTCTAGTGACTTGTACCTAAGTTAATTTTGTATGTCTTATAATATCCATGCAAGTTTCATAGTATGAAAGTTTTATATAAGAAGCTATAGAGAAAATGTCAAGCTAACATGTTTGAAATTGATTTCAAGGCCATTCATAAGGCCTCACTTCCACAGTGCATATTTCAGAAAATATAGCAAACCAAAATATGAAACTTGTACCTAATGTTCTTATGTATTTATTGTAAGATCCCTACAAGTTTTAGAGGATGAACATTTCCAGATAAGAAGTTATAGAAAAAATTCCAACCTGACCTATATGAAACTGATTTCATGACCATTTACAAGGCCTAACTTCCACATTGCATATCTCATAAATTATAGTGAACCAATTTATAGAAATTATACTTGAGATACTTATGTATGTATTCTAGGACCCCTACAAGCTACACACTATGAAGTCTCCCAAAGAAAAAGTTATAGTGAATATTCCAAATTGACTTGTACCATGACCAACCAAAACCCTAACTTTTATACGGCATATCTCTGAAATGATACTGAAGTAAGGTTTGAAACTTGTACTACATGCACTTAGAAATATCACCTCCATTAACATTTTCATGGTCTAAAACATCTTAAAAAATTATAGCGAGAATGTCAAGATGGCATGAATCTAATTTTGCAAACTTATCCACTTCTTCAAATGCTACTACATTTTTTGCACACATGCACTTTCTCTCAATACTTTATCTTTCTATACTTTTTCATAACCCTTCATGAAGGGGAATGTTTATTCAAAAAACAAGGCACCCATTAATTAAATAATTAATTCTATTTTTTATTTCACTTTTCTAAATACCATGGGCTTCCAACCCTTTCCAAATATCATGGGCTTTCCCTTTTTATTTCACTTTTCCAAGTACCATGGGAAAATACCATGGGATTCCAACACTTTCCAAATATCATGGGATTTCCCTTTTTTTATTTCACATTTCCAAGTACCATGGGATTCCAACCCTTTTTAATTATCATGGGATTCCAAATTCATGGGTTTGAAGCCACCATTTCACATTTTAGATTTTCAATTGCAACCCATTTTTTAATATACTCGTAAACCTATATATAAATCAATTTGGAGATGCTCCTCCTTGCTTTCTAATTCCTTAGAATAACATTAATAACATCTTCAAATGTAAAACCTTAATATGACATCAATGACAACATTAATCCTTTTACATCAATGAAAATAATTCCAACAATCTCCCCCTTTATCATCGATGGAAATCCTACAATCAAACACATAGTCCACTACACATAGAAAGAATTTTCCCCTTGTTTACAAGTCTCCCCTTTTACATCAATGGAAAATGGAAGCTCCCTTTGAGCTTTTTCTTCTCCTAACATCAACACTTCCTACCCAAACTACATTAGTATATTATGTTAGAGTAAAATATTCACCTCTTGAATAACACAAGTTGAAGTAAAAGGCGCCCTTTAGATATTTGAATATTATTTTCATGTGCACACATGGGTTTATTTTGGTGTAGCTTGACACCATGTAATGAATCCTAATTCTTGCATAATGTTTGAACTTTATGTTGTCACATCTAGTAGGTTGCTAATCATTGTCCTGTACAATGTTTGATTTTCTTTCGGAGAGTCATCATCTTTGTTCAATTTACAAATTGCGACCATGGGTCCACTAACTAGTGCACATTATTCCATTATAAACTTCTTCAACATTTCATTGATACACTTGGTTTCTAAAATCAGGGAATGAAAACCCAGAAAGAAGAGACATCTCAAATTCCTTTTGCATTTCTATTACAAACTCTTGGCACATTTTGTTCATGTTGCCTCCAAAAATAATGTCATCTACATAAATCACAACAATCAACTGATTTTATGGCCCAACATGGTGAAAATGCGGGGCTTTTGGATATCAAGAAGAACTTAAGACGTCTCTACGAGCTACTTTCAATCAGCGTCATGGAAAACCGCGAGATGGCTAAGGTAGTCAATAAGATGGAGGACACAGTCACTTATACCTCGCTCCAGATCAGCAATCACGACTCACGCATAGATGACAACGAGAGCAGTCTTCGGGAATTATTGGGAAAGGTTGACAGGATTCAAGAGGACCTGCAGAAGTTCATCTCCATGAACCAGAGCAGCCGAGTCCATGCAGCCTCTAATGATGTCGTGCTTCCAATGGAGGAGGAATCAATCTTACAGCCAAGAGGCAATCCTTAGTTTTATTTTTCCTAGCTCTGGTTAAATGTTTTTTTGTCTTTTCTTATGCAATCAGTATGTAAGGGTTTATACAACCCCCGGCTTTAAAATTTTTGAACAGACTCATTTTGAAGGGTTTAGGGAAACTCAGTGGATAACCCCCTTGTGCTGCTTCTCTGCTAAGCACAGATACTCTGGTTCACCTTGTTTGTATTGAATGGCTGTGCACAGCCACTTTTATATATATTTCTTTTCCGTTTCTATTAAAAAAAACAATCAACTGATTTTCTCTTAGTGTCTTTATGTAGAGAGTATTTTTACCGACAACCCACAATAATTAGTCTCTATATATATCCAACAACAGTAAAACATGGTTTGGTCAGTGTAGCAAATCCAAGTCGATTTGACAAGAAACAAGAAGGCATCACATATCAAAAGCTTCAAGTATTTCCCCCTTGAGGGATTGATAAGTAGCATTGATAGTTCTCATCGAATATTCCAATCAACATATACTAATTCAAGACTCAATTCGACTGTCATGTTAGTTTGATCCTTGGTCGACCACTTCCATGTCAATCATCAGTAAGTAAGAGGAACATTGGTGATACACAACAATAGGAAGTCCTAAATCATATGGTTAAATGATTCCACGGTAATCTATCAATCCATCCATAATTTCTCTTAATAGTAGGATGCACTACTCCATGATTTTGTCTCTCAAATATCTTCTACAAATATCTACAAGCATGATTCCCATTCCTTCGAATTTTATGATGAGGATGATGATAGGGGACAATTTTTTTTGTTGGTTGATCAAAGGAAGTAGGATCAGAGTCAGATTATCTTACATGAGTAGAAAAAACCGGCATATCAATAACAATATCATATGTAATAGCTTGCTCAAATTTTGGCATGTGAGGAATAGGAAATTCAATAATATGTTCAGCACAATTAAGAGTAGGTTTCTCTTATGGAAAATCAGTCTAAACTCCACCTGCGACAAATAAAACTTCCTTGGTTGTAGCAAGGATAGGTGTAGATAGGGAGGTAACAACAAAATCATATCCAAATATCCAATAACTATCTCAATTAATGGACACATTTGAGAATTGATGATATTATATAAGGTTTTAGTACTCTTTTCAAATTTCAAGCTTTTGTTGAACTTAATAGTTGTTGTTTCTTAAGGAAACATTTTCGTATTCTAGTTCTTCATAGTTTCCTCCTTTTCCTTCACTTGGATCCTCACCACTTCTTCTATCCTTCTTGATTACTCTAATTGATCCTTTAGGTTCATGATATTATTTTCTATTTATTCAAGGATTTTGTGACATGTTTTCTTTTGAATCACAATCCATTTTCTTTTGAATCACAAACCTCTTCTTCATATTTTTGTAGTTGCTCCTTTTTTTCAAGCCTCTTTATTTCACTTAAGGCACATATGAGTTCTTCAAGATCCACTTCTCCATTTGTTTCAGCATTTTCCTCTTCTTCGAAGTCCATTGTTTATTCCTCTTTGTCTTCATCAATCTTGGTTTTGATTTTCATACTAAGAGTTTCTTCTCTATCACTATCGAAACTGCTTTCATTGCTCTCTCAGACGAGTCACCAACCTCTTTTGAGTAGAGACTCTTCTTCTACCTATAAGAGTTCTTATTATTTTCATGTTTGTCATGTTTGTGGTTATTTTGATGATGTTTGTGTTGGAGTTTGTGCAACTTCAGAAGCTATTCTTATTGTCCTCCTTCGGGATTTGAACTTGTTTTAATCATTCATACAAACCCTAGAAATAACAATGTAAACCTTAGGGTGAAAATCCAGCAATAAAAGAAATAAAATAAAATTATAAAATATAAAATTATATTGCTCCCCCAAGTGAATTCGACCCCAGTTAAATTTCTAATGGGAAAACAGTATAAATAGGAGGCAGCCCTCCTCATTTTTACACACAGCAGCATAAGTGAAGTGCACAGTTTTCTGGGAGAGAGAGAAGTCCGCATACACTGCAAAACAAGATTGTTTTCAGGGTTTCTATATTTAGAAAGCATTTCCATATTTTTTCTCTTACTTTCTTCATTGTACTCTGATATCAGAATTATTATCTCTAGACGAAGGTTGTTGGGTTTTCTCCCATTTGGGTTTCCCAGGTGAAAAATACTTGTGTTATTTTTATGTGCTTTGTCTATCTTCTAGTGATCCTATTGATAAATGAAATTAAGATATACTGCTCTAATTTTAAGAAAATCTAACGTGGTATCATATCAGTGCTAGAAGAATCCACTGCCGGAACTCTGTCGGCAACCTGTCGAAACTAGGGTTTCATATTTCAAGGTCTTCACTCAACCTTTTGGTAGAAAAAAGACCCTTGGGAATTTCTCTCTAAGGAGGGCACATCTTTTGGTGAAGACATAATTCAATTCTGAAGATTTTCAATTTTTACCTAATTCTGCAGCTACATCATAAATTAGGGTTTCCAGTTTTAACCTACTTTATCCATAGTTTTGGCTTGATTATACCTCTAATCAACTCGAATCTGTAGGGCGCATTTATTTGTGGAGTCAGGTTTCCAAAACTCCAACTTTCATTTTTTGACCTAGCCTCTGCTAGGGTCTCAGACCTAATTCTGCAGTCAATTTGATCAGCATGAAGGTTGAAGATCGTTTGGAAGGGGCTTTGAACCTCATCCCCTGAAAGTATAGGGTTATTCTTCTACTAGAATAAAATAACCTATTACAGTTTGTAAAGGAAAAGGTCCCAGAACCAGAAGCCGAAGAAGACAAACCTCGCTGGAGAAAGGATGATGCCAAAGCAAGGAGGATTTTAGTAGACTCAATTAGAGATCACTTGGTTCTCAAATCTCAGAAAAGAAGATGGCGAGGAGGATTTTTAAAACTCTAAAGAAGTTATTTGAACACAGTAGCATCAATGTGACTCTCACATTGAGGAATCAACTGTTGAATATGAAGATGACGAAGTATGAGATATTGCCTCATATTTCATGAGGATCACCAAGCTCTGGGACAAGCTAAAGTCCAGTAGAGACAATCTTGGAGAAAAGGATATGGTTATGACCACCTTAAATGGTCTCTCACCATATTTGGATTTTTTTATGCAAACTATAAGTGGTCGGACCAAGTTGCCCAGTTTTTATAAGCTATTGGCAGAATGCACTCAGGAAGAAACAAGAATTGCAGCATGCCAAAGACTTCATGGCACTCAACCTGAGGAAAATCAAGTGTTTGTATATTATTCCAAGAAAGGCAAGGGAAGGGGAAGGAAGCCATACATTCACAAGCATCAAGATAATAGATCAAGTCCTCCCCCATATCAAAAGAAACAAAAGAAGGATCTATCTCAAATCCATTGCTACAAGTGCAAGAAATACGGTCATTATGCCATTATCTATCAAATTTATCACAAAAGGAAGCATGAAGCTTCAACTACTGATGTAGAGGAAGATCATCAACACAATAAACAAAAGAATGAAAATCGTACATAATTCTTCTTCATATCAGCTCCATCACGTACGTTTCCCACCACTAGTGATACTTGGCTCATAGATAGTGGTGCATCTAGACACATGACGGGATATAAAGAAAATATCTCAGAAGTAGTTGAGAAATATTCTCATCTCTATGTTGTACTTGGAGATTATGACAACTACACTATGAAGGGATCTGGGGATACCTCCCTTCAGCTAGAGTCTAATAATACTCTGCACTTAAGTGATGTGCTATACATACCTGGTATGAAAAGAAATATTGTTTCCATCTCAGGCTTAGAAGACAAAGGATATAAAGTAGCATTTTCAGAAGGAAAATTACTTGCTTGGTAGAAGAAATCAAACATTGATACATCCAAAGTGATTGGTATGAGAGAGGAGATCTTGTATCGACTGGACAATCCACCATTCAAAGCCCTAGTCCATGACTCTACAAGTATGGGTGAACTATGGCATGGCAGACTAGCTCATATAAATTATAGAGCTCTCCCAACAGTGAAGAACATAGTTACATGTATAACAGTGCTATAGGTAGACCATGATGGAACATGTAGAGGATGTGCACTTGGAAAGAATTCCAAGAAATCCTTCCCAAATAGTGAGAGCAGATCCAAAGAAATCTTGCATCTAGTGCACTCTAACTTGTGTGGCCCAATAAAAGTTGCCTCATTGGGAGGATATCATTACTATGTCACCTTCATTGATAAATACTCACAAACAAATTGGATCTACTTTATTAAGACCAAGGAATCTGAGGAAGTACTCAGTAAATTCAAGGATTTCAAAGCACAAGTGGAGAATTTGTCAGTGAAGAGGATCAAGATCCTAAGCTCAGATAATGGTGGAGAATATACCTCAACGGAATTCAATGATTTCTGCAAAGAAGCAGGAATTAAGAGGGAGCTTATAGTTCCCTACAATCCCTAGCAAAACAGGGTTGCTGAAAGAAAGAACAGAACAATTGTGGAGGAATCCAAAGCTATGATTCATGACCAGAGTCTACCCATGTTTTTATGGGAAAAAGCATCCAGAACAGATGCCCACATAAGATAGTGAAGAACATGACTCCTGGATAAGCCTTTACAAGAGTAAAAGCAGAAGTGGGTCACCTCCCAATCTTTGGTTGTCTAGACTACATTCATGTGCCCAAGGAGAAAAGGATGAAGTTAGAACCTTCAGGAAAGAAGGGAAATTTTGTGGGATACAGTGAATCCTCAAATGCCTACAGGATTTATATCCCAGGATCTAGACCGATCGAAGTTAGCAGGGATGTGATCTTTGAAGAATAAATAGCTTTCAGAAAAGGCAGAGGATCAGACATGGATATCGATGATGAGGAATTGGAGATGAGATAATCTCCCTCTCCAATTCAGAATGAGTTAGAAGGAAAAGATGAACCCATCAATCACATTGATCCAGTCTCGAAAGTTGATATTCCTGAAGATATCACAGTAACTCGAAAAAGACCTAGATGGGAACAACAAACCTTACAGGATACAGAGGGGCATGAAGCTCCACATTGCACTTTCGAGAAAGAAAAAGACCTGAGGAGTTCTCCAGTTATGTTGCATTGATGAGTCATATCATTGACTCAGAACCCTCCACTTATGAATATGGATACAGACACCAAGTTTGGAAGGATGCCATGGTGGAAGAATATCAATCCATCATGAAGAATGATGTGTGGGAGATTGTACCGAGACCTAAGGGAAAGTCATTTGTAACTTCCAGATGGCTATACAAAATCAAACATGGAGAAAATGGGAGTATTGAAAAATACAAGGCCAGATTTATTGCCAGAGGGTTATCTTAGAAAGAGGGAGTCGATTATGATGAGACATTTGCTCCTATGGCTCGATACACTTCCATCAGATCAACCATTGCTATTGCTTCAGCTATTGGATGGAAGTTGCATCATATGGATGTAAAGACTTCCTTTCTCAATGGTATTATTGAGGAAGAAGAATATATTAAACAACCAGAAGGGTTTGTTTTCCATGGAAAGGAGTCTCACGTATGCAAGATGAAAAAGGTGTTATGTGGGCTCAAGCAAGCACCTCATGCTTGGTATGGACGGATAGACAAATTCCTAGTGATTCTGGGATTCACCAAGAGTGATGCAGACCCCAAAATTTACTACAAGGTTGTGAATGATGAGCCATTGATTTTGGTACTATATGTTGATGACTTGTTTCTTACCAGAAATGAGAAACTTATCTTATGGTGTAAGAAGAAACTCACCTCTGAGTTCGAAATGAAGGATATTTGATTGATTCAATACTTCTTAGGATTAGAAGTATGGAAGAGGTAGAAAGAGATTTTCCTAGGACAAGGAAAATACACCATAGATATTCTGAAGAGATTCGGGATGTTAGACTGCAAGTCTAGAGCTACTCAGATGGATGCAAACTTGAAGAAGCTGAGGGATTCTGCTTCAGATTCAAATTTGATTGATCCCACTATGTATCACCGGTTGATTGGGTCCTTCATGTATCTGACGAACACCAGACTAGACATTTGTTTTGTTGTGCATTCTCTCAGTCGGTTCATGTGCGAACAGAGGCAGATTCACTTGATTGATGCAAAACATGTGCTCAGATACTTACGTGGCACTATGGGATATGGTCTATGATATGATTTAGAATGTGACTTGAAATTGCAAGGGTTTATATATTTAGATTGGGTTGGATTATTTGCTAATAGGAAGAGTACTTCAGGATGTTGTTTTAGTCTAGGTTCTATAGTTCTTTCCTGGTCCAGTAGGAAGCATAACTCAATAGCTCTCAGTACTGTAGAGGTCGAGTATATGGTTGCTAGTTCAGCAGCCTGAGAAGTAGTTTGGTTTTGTAAAATTCTTGCAGGATTGTTTGGCCAGATTCCAGAGCCAACCGTGATTCACTATGATAACCAGAGTTGTGTGCAAATGTCAATGAAACATGTATTTCATGACAAGTCAAAGCACATAGAGATTTGGTATCACTTCATACATGATATGGTGCAGAAAGGTGCGGTCAATCTACAGTATATTTCGACATATTACCAAACTGTAGATGTTCTCACCAAGCCTCTTCCCTGGGTGAAATTTGAATACTTTCGTAGAATACTTGGAGTATAAGAGAACGTATCCCTCCTTAAGAGGGAGATATGACTGAGAGACACTCACTATACGCTTTCCCAGGTACCTCTACTCATCCAGGTTCTTAGCCAGGTATGGCAGAAATCCCATCGAGAGATGAGATGGACAGGTAGTAGATGGTCGGGTTCACATAGGTGCCCCTGCTCGTCGAGGTGCTCAGCCAGGTATGGTAGAAATCCCATCGGTAGATGAGTCGGACAAGTAGTAGATGGTCGTGTGATTGCACAGGTAACTCTACTCATTCAGGTTCTCAGTCAGGTATGGGAGTACCCCATCAGCAGATGAGACGAATAGGTAGTAGATGGTCATGCACATGTGCTCATCCAAGATCTCTAGCCAATTATGGAAGTATTCCATCGGCAATAGAGATGGATAGGTAGCAAAATATTTTCTCTCAGACATCCGGATAGAAAAAATTCATAAAGACAACCTTCAATACGTTTAGAGATGATGGAGACAGTATAGATGTACATATGAAACCCAAATGATCATGATGTTGATGAATACAGAATAATACCTTCCTTGTTGAGAGGGAGTGTTTGAGCTTGTGCAACTTTAGAATCTATTCTTATTGTCCTCCTTAGAGAGTTGAACTTGTTGTAATCATTCATACAAACCCTAGAAATAACAATGTAAACCTCTGGGTGAAAAGCTAGCAATCAAAGAAATAAAATAAAATTATATTGCTCCCCCAAGTGAAGTCGGCCCCAGTTGTCAAATTTCGGTAGAGAAAACGGTCGAGAGGGGTTTTGTTTGCTTGGCGGCCCAAGATCAAAACTTGTTGCTCCTGGGAGGTGACATTTAAATCCAACCATGCTAAGGGTTGTTGCAATCCAGGCCGGGTGCGATCCCCGGGTGATTTTGACGGCTTAGATGCCCCTGGATCGTGGTTTCTCAGACCAAAAGTTCACCCAACAAGTCACATGGCACTCGAACAACCAAAAAAAAAGTGGGCCCTAGTTAAATTTTTAGTGGGAAAACAGTATAAATAGGAGGCAGCCCTCCTCAGTTTTACACACAGCAGCACAAGTGAAGTGCGCATTTTTTTAGGAGAGAGAGAAGTTCGCGTACACTATAGAAGAACATTGTTTTTAGGGTTTCTATCTTACGAAAGCGTTTCCATATTTTTCCTCTTTCTTTCTTCATTGTACTCTGATCTCATAATTATTATCTCTAGACAAATGTTGTAGGGTTTTCTCCCATTTGGGTTTCCCGGGTTAAAAATACTTGTTTTATTGTTCTATGCTTTGTCTATCTTCTAGTGATCCTATTAATAAATGAAATTAAGATATACTGCTATAATTTTAATAAAATCTAACAGTTTGCTTCCTTTCTTAACATTATGTTCTTCTTCAGCATTACTATTTTCATTTTTTCGCATATGGACACTTATCGTCAAAATGTCCTTTTTTCTACAGTTAAAGCATTTAAAGGGAAGTTTACCTTTGTTATTTCTAGATCCCTTTTTGAGATTTCTCATAAAATTTGTTTCCTCTACATCTAACTCACCATTAGAATGATCGTATGACTTGTGTTCTTTGTTCTTCATTTTGTTTGAAACTTTGAAAGTTGCATATTTCTTAAATGATGGCTTTTCTTTTTCATCCTTCATTTCTTATGCAGTGAGACTCCCATGTAATTCATCCAATGTTAGTTTATGAAGATCCTTCATGTCTTCAATCGCGAAAAGTTTTGCATCAAATATTAAAGAGAGTGGCCATAAAACCTTTTGAACAATCATATGGTCTTTAACTTTTTCACCAAGTCCTCTAATGGTGTTGACAATTTTATCCACGTGGAGGAGATAGGTTGTAACATTCTCTTCATGTTTCATTCTTAGACCCTCAAACTATCCTCTATGAGTTTGGTGTTTTTCCTTCTTAACCTTTGCATTGCCTTCACAAATATTTTGAAGCTTGTCCTAAATTTCTTGTGTTGATACACAATGCAATAGTTATACAAACTCAGATTATGATAGACCATACAAAATGGCATTCATAGATTTTGCATTATTTTTACTAAACTTCTTCTCGGATGCATTTATTTGTGGTGTTTTTGGATCTATATAACCAGTCACTACTGATTTCAAAACATCAAACCCAATATCCATTAGATATTTTTTCATCCTTATGCTCCAGAATGCATAGTTTGTTCCTTCAAATAATGGAGCCCTATTTGTGGAGAAACCTTCTTGTTCATCCATGTGTGCTCCTGATATCTACCTTCCAATGGTTAGACTGTTTCTAACATAGAATATTGGTTCATGGTGTACTGGATGAACTAGCAGGGATAGACACCGGCGAACATATGAAGAGGAGAGTGACCATTGTCACCTTAGCCACTTCCTCAAACTACTTTAGAAGTCAAAACCTCCTAGGGGAAATCCCTGATGTAAATCTATAAAGACACTTCAACACCAAATAATATCCCTTTTGAAGAATGTTAGTGATTATTTCCTTGTTGGAGTCGGTCCATGAAATGAAGAAGATATACTATATGTATAAAATAAATCATGTAATAGCATTCAAGTTCATCAGTGCATTCATTAGAGTGAGCAGGAAACCAATTTATACATGTGCCAAGGAACAAGTGTAATACAAGTACCAAGTATCATTCACTATATGTGTAATATAAGAAATGCATTCATAGTACAACAGTGTAAATTCAATGATATATCTTGTCAATGTTACTTAAGCCATACATAGAATAGTTATAATTAGCAAAGCTTATATGACATGCGAAGGTAGCAATGGTCATTCGTCATTCAATAGAGTACTCATGTATTGATCCTAAAATTTTAAGTGTGCAGGATATATATATACAATAAAGCAGTAAAAAATGTTTACAAACAAGATCTAAAACAAGGCATAAATGATCACTAGCAGTTATAAGCCAATATGCAAAGTTTCATACAGTCATCAAATAAAATTTGTACATACAGTGTGATACAAAGATAGAAACTAGACCTATATTCAATAGTAAAATACACCAAATGACACTTAACATTTGTTTGTTCGCTCGAGTGTAGGTGTTTGCACTGTCTTAAGGTAACAAGGAAGATGTATGTACTGTATACAAACCTAGTAAGGTGGCCAAGAAGGAATGTTTTAAGGTCAACCCAACCACCGTATGGTTGTCCTTTAGGCTACTCCAACCTGGGACAGGGCCTAATGGTAACCACAGTCCACAATTGATTGTAGAAAGGGAAAGAGTATACCTCGAAGGAGGTGGTCAAGGTTGAAAGGAAGCAAAGGAAAGGGGCCAAAATTTCATGCCCGAGATTTTAGGGCCCAAAAATCTTAGATCTAGAAATTTTAGGGCCTAGTTTTTAGGACAACCAATTTTTTTGGATTTTGAATTTTTTTTTAATTCTTAAAAAAAATTTAGCATTTTCATATGTAAATTTTCAAATCTAAAAATTAACCCTAATTACCATGAAAATGCAATATTTTACACATGCAAATACATAGAAAATTGAAGAAAAACTAACAAGAAGTGGGATATGATTCTTCTCTCAATCCCTGGGCATAGGGGATCGATGATCGACGTACCTCCGAGAAGAGTCTCTCTAGACTTTCAAAATTAGGGCATCAACCAACAACCCTAAAGGCTCGTTGAGAGAGCATAACAAAAAAACTAAAGATCCAAGGCCCTTCACGAGAAGACTTCCACAAGGGAACGTCTTCCAACCATACAAAATTAACAAAATCTTGATAATTAGACCCTAATCAACAAGTAGAATGCACTTACCTAGCACCATTCAATAGAGATAGAGGTGTTCTTACCAAGATCTAACAAATATGAGCAAAGCATAAACCCTAGATCACCTTTGTGCATGTGTTGTGTCCAACTATTATAGCATCAACATGTATGAGCAAAGAAACCTTAGCATCATCCACACTCCACTTCACAAGCCAAAGATAAATCTCTCCAAGAGGTGTGTCTCACATCATAATCCCATATAACAAGAGAAAAAGAAAAAGTATCATATTTGATCCCACTTGTCTTATTGTTAAAATGAAGTGATAAGAGGTTTATTTATATCCTCTCACACTCACTTTTATAAAATATTCGGGCCTACATGCCTTAAAAAGTCAATTTGAAATTATAAAATGTCAACTTAAAATTATAACATAAAATAATATAAAAATAACCTAAAGTAGGCTTATAGTAGTCTACATGGGGTATTTTTTCCCCTAGGTGCCAAAAACTGCTAAAAGAAGCAAATCACTCTGAACGAAAGGTTGGAGTGAGATGGAGGGAGGGCATCATACCCCAACTAACCCCGAGAATGTTTTAAAATCCCTCAATTCCTTCGTCAAAGAAGCAGTATGGCCTGGGAGGAATGATGGTGTCCTTTGAGGAAAGAGCCCAAAGAGAGGGAGCCCCAACTAGCTGAAGGGATGGGAGGGTGTCTGAGGTGGCTATGAAGGGAGACCAAGGTCTCATATCTGAAGCAAAGGCCACCAGAGCAAGTAAACAAGGTGTGGGGCCATGTGATATAGTGATCAACCCCTAAGAGCCCTGGACACCAACCTTGAGGTTAAACACCCCAACAAAGGGCATTCAACAGCGCCATTAAACCATAATACTCCTAAATGAAGGACCAAAGGGCCCGGTCATGACCACCAGTGATGAATAACACCCCTCCTAGTAAAAAAAATGGATCTATCTCCTTGGGGCACATCTGAAGGTGTGTTGGGTACATATGTAGCATAACACTAGCTCCAACTGTGGGATGAGTACTCTTGCCAAAAGTGCTCGAGAACCGATGAATCTTATGGTACCTATAGAACTACACACACATTAAATATCCAAAGGTATTAAAATCATCTTCAGGCAGACACTTATGTCATGCCTTGTCCACAAAATAAGGGAAACAAAATAAGAAATATAAAGACTAACTAGATGATGAAGGAACATCAAATGCAATGCAAAGTAACAGTAATATGCCTAAATGAAAATGAAACTAACCCTACCTACCCTAAACATAGCAATCAAAATGGGTTAAGTGAAATCATACCACCAATGTAACCATCTGAGTAAACAATTCATACCTGATATCTTACCTTTGTCTTTAAATGAAATCCATGGTAATACCTCATCGATGATATGTTGAGTACGTACCAAGATATTTATCTGGGTGAGGAAAGGAAACTAAAATGTTCTAAGACCCTGGAAGACTTGAAATTGATACCATTTAGAGGAATTGTTTTGACAAGCTTTGTTGATCCATGCTTCTACTAGAATGATGTACGGGACACCTCCATCATATATTGGCATCAAGAATTTTTTTCCCTGAAACTAGTCATCAGATTATGAGCTTGAGAGGCTATTAGTAAAGCAAGACATAACAAATCTTCATATTTCAACCGCAACATATCCATGTATTTACTTAGGTATTTATTTGGATATACAAGCATATTTCTCTTCTTTTCCATAATCATGTTAGTAACCCCAATAATCCTTGAAAATTTGAAATTGTAAGCTATATAACTCATACCTTCATGCTTCAATCGAAAAGATAAACAACAAATACTTCGAAACTGAGGATTGAAAATGATACATGTCCATATACTTGTCCCGGTCTTGTTAAAATGGATCATTAATGACTTACCAAGATAGGATATAAAGGGTTGAACAACTTCTTTAATACTTTTCGCAAGATGGTGCTGGAAGTGTTGATCTGGGCACATGATTGGCTAGAAGGTAGTGGGAACTTCATTGATGATAAGAAAGACTTTGTTTCCCACACATGTGCGAGGGAAAGGATCTACTATGATGCTGCAAGGTCTTGAAGAATCATATACCGGTGGACCAATGAACTACCAATAATTTTTTCCTTCAGTAGAGAGAATTTGAGGTCAAAAATGGGCCTCCTAAGAGATGTACTACAAAAATATAAGATATATTAAAATATTATGAGTTAGGGGTTTTATGCGGTAGGTATATATGACAACTCACCTCCTACACTACTTTTTATGCACAATATAAATAACCATGGTTGAGTTACTTTTCTAAATTGACTATAAATAAAA
>LPNX010137986.1:89977-107599 GCA_001517045.1 Pseudotsuga menziesii
ATAAGAAAGTGTGAAATGACTTTTATTGTGAGCACTTCACTTTATGACTTAAAAGTACTTGTACCACTACCTTGGTTAACTATGGATTTTCATCCACCATAGAAAATGTGACAAATAAGCATTCTTAACTCATGCAATGCCACCTCAACCATGGGGGGTGATGTCATCTACTAGAATGTAATTGGTTGATTTTTATAGTACATTTTGGTCCTTTTGAGTCCCATTTTTTACCTCAAATTCTCTCTAATGCCACATCCCTGTAATTTCCTTCCAAGAGATCCAAAACATCATAAGAAACTACCACTTGAGGATATTGAGAATTCACCATTTCTTTGTATTTTTCAGTTTCTTCAACTAGGGTTTCTTGGTCTTCATTTTTTGGAGGAATTTCACTTTCATTTTCAGGAAGCTCATCATATTCGGACATAAGGGGCATGATGTCGGTGACAAAGTATTGAACAATATAATATTGTTCAAGCAAACCTTCTGAATGATGATGTTGTTCTGAGGCATGTCCGTCATTCATAATCTTTAATATTTCCTCCTTAACATTAGGATCCCATTGATCGCATAATGCTTCAATCAGTTGTAGATAGGAGGATATGTATTTAGGAGGGAGTCCATCATACCAAGAATCTACATCATAGTTCCCCCTAGATCTATGGATATCACAAATAGCTACATCATAGTATCCTCGTCTATGATATCCCATAGCACAAGAACTTATTTGAACTCTGTAACGTGTGTTGCAATTGTATCTTCATCCTTGTGGAATGTCGGAATAGATTTGAGACAACGATGCTTGTCGAACTTGTTAGGGTATCCAGAAATGTTTGACAAGTCAAACGGATCGAGGATCCCCATATCTTCTTCCTAAGAATGCTTGCTTCAAGCTTCTTTATCTTTTCTTTAGTGGAGTCTCTGGGAGAGACCTGCCAATTTAGCTCAACAAATCTCACCAAAGTACCAAAAGCAAGGACGTACCTGAGCTAATGGTGATGGGATTTCTTTATGGAGTCTCCAGATAAGCCTACAAGATTAGTCATTTCTAGAAGAATATATGTAATCATGTAAACAAAAACTTAACACTTACCAACAATGTCGTTCTTTCCCGGATAAGTCACCTCAACAAATTTTAGGTCCCCAGCAACGAGGCCAACATGTTAAGCCTTGTCGAGCTTCTTCTTTGTGGAGTCGCCAGGTAATATATGCAAGATTAGTCCTTGACAATAATATTTTCAAAATACCAAGAAAGACTTACCTCAATTTTATTACAGAATGTCATTCTTGTCAGGGGTGTGAATGACTCTGGATTAACTACTTCAAATTTTGAAACGGTCCTGGAAATGATGCCAAAATGTTACCAGATGAACTAGCAGGGATTGACATCGATGAACATATGAAGAGAAGAGTGACCACTATCACCTTAGCCACTTCCCCAAACTACTTTGGAAGTAGAAACCTCCCAGGGGACAGCTTGATGTAAATCTATAAAGACACTTCAACGCCAAATAATATCCCTTTTGAAGAATGTTAGTGATCAGTGCCTTGTTGGATTCGGTTCAAGAAATGAAGAAGATATACTATATGTATGAAATAAATCATGAAAGAGCATTCAACTTCATCGGTGCATTCATTAGAGTGAGAAGGAAACTAATTTAAACATGTGCCAAGGAACAAGTGTAATACAAGTACCAAGTATCATTCACTACATGTGTAATATAAGCAATACATTCACCGTACAACAGTGTAAATTCAATTATATATATTATCAATGTTAATTAATCCATACATAGACCAATTACAACTAATAGAGCTTATATCACATACAAAGGTAGCAATGGTCATTCGCCATTCAATAGAGTACTCATGTATTGATCCTAAAACTTTAAGTATGCAGGATATATATACAATAAAGCAGTAAAAAATGTTTAAGAACAAGATCTGAAACAAGGTATAAGTGATTACTTGCAGTTATACGCCAATATGTAGAGTTTCACATAGTCATCAATTAAAATTTGTAAATACAGTCTACTTCAAATATAGAAACCAAACCTATATTCAACAGTAAAATACACCAAAAGACACTTAACATTTGCTTCTTTGCTCAAGTGTAGGTGTTTGCATTGTCTTAAGGTGATAAGGAAGAGGTTTGTACTATATTATAGACCTAGTAAGGTGGAAAAGAACGATTGTTTGAAGGTCAAAGCAGCCAGTATATGTTTGCCCTTTAGATTGCTCCAACCTAGGACAGAGCCTAATGGTAACCACAGTCCACAAGGGATTGTACAAAGGGAAAGAGCAGACCTCGTAGGAGGTAGCCGAGGGTGAAAGGAAGCAAAGGAAAGGGATCGATATTGCATGCCTAGGATTTTAGGACACCCGAAATTTTAGGGCCTGAAAATCTCGAATCCCAAAATTTTAGGGCCTAGTTTTTAGGACAACCAAAATTTTGGGATTTTGAAAATTTTCCTTTTTTTTGGATTTTTCAAAAAAAAAACTGAATTGTTTTTAGGGTTTTAAAATGTAAAATTTCAGGCCTAAAAACTAACCCTAATTACCATGAAAATGAAATATTTTACACATGCAAATGCATAGAAAATTGAAGGAAAGGTGACAAGAAGTGGGATACGATTCTTCTTTAAATCCCATGGCATAAGGGATCGGTGATTAACGTCCCTACGAGAAGAGTATCTCTAGACTTGTCAAAGTAGGGCATCAAACAACAACCCTAAAGTTTTGTTGAGAGAGCCTAACAAAATCAAAGTAGAGATCCAATTCCCTTCACGAGAAGACTTCCACAAGGGAACGTCTTCCAACCTTACAAAAGTGACAAAATATTGATAATTAGACCCTAATCTACAAGTCGAATGCACTTATCTAGCACCATTCAACAAAGATAGAAATGTTCTTACCAAGATCTAACAAAGATGAGCAAAGCATAAACCTTAGATCACCTTTGTGCATGGGTTTTGTCCAACTATTCTAGCATCAACGTGTATGAGCAAAGAAGCCCTAACAGCATCCACATTCCACTTGACAAGCCAAAGAGAAATCTCTCCAAGAGGTGTGTCTCACATCATAATCCCATATAACAAGAGAAAAAAGAAAAAGTATCATATTTGATCCCACTTGTCTTATTGTTAAAATGAAGTGATGAGAGGTTTATTTATAGCCTCTCACACACACTTTTACAAAATATCTAGGCCTACATGCCTTAAAAAGTCAATTTGAAATTATAAATGTCAACTTAAAATTATAACATAAAATAATATAAAAATAACCTAAAGTAGGCTTATAGTAGGCTACTTGGGGTGTTTTTTCCCTAGGTGCCAAAAATTGTTAAAATAAGCAAATCACTATGAATGAATGGCTAGAGTGAGCTAAAGGGAGGGTGTCATACCCCAACTAACCCTGAGAATGTTGTAGAATCCCTCAACACCCTCCTCAAAGAAATAGTATGGCCTAGGAGGAATGATGACGTCCTCTAAAGAAGGAGCCCAGGGAGAGGGAGCGCCAACTAGATGAAGGGCCAGGAGGGTGTCTGACGTGGCTGTGAAGGGAGACCAAGGTCTTGTAGCTTAAGCAAAGGCCACCAGAGCAAGAAAACAAGGTGTGGGGTCATGTGACCCAGTGATCAACTCCTAGGATCCCCAGACACCAACCCTAGGGTTAAAAACCCCAACAAAGGGGAGTCAACAGTGCCATTTAGCCATAGTAATCCAAAAGGAAGGACCAAAGGGCCTGGTCATGACCACCACTACTGAATAACACCCATCCTTGTAAAAAAAATGGCTCTCTCTCCCAGGGGCACATCTGAAGATGCGTTGAGTACAAATGCAATGTAACACATGGTGTTTAACAAAAAAAAGTGTGTAATCCTTGTAAACATAATTCTCCTCTTCCTTCGAGCTCCAACCCCCCTATTGAGGCTCGTTTTGTGAAATGACAAAGTCATTTCAGAAATGATAAATTCGATTTTACACAAATACCTAGTGTAGATAACACGGATAATCCATGAAAGGAAAAGTAATGTAATATAAGATTGATAAGATAAGTGATGATATTACAATGAGAATGGTGTTTGTATAAATACCCATACTGGGTGCCTTTTTGTAAAGAGGCATAACCTTTCATCAAGGTGCCTCTTCATTAATTATTAGCCACTAGAACAGACAAAGTCGTTTCCTAAAGAAATAGCTAGCACAAATAAGCCAGATTACAATACTCCATGAGTAATAAAATATATTTGATAAGATAAGTGATGATATTACAATGAGAATGATGTTTGTATAAATACCCATACAAGGTTCCTTTTCGTAAAGAGGCATAACCTTTCATCAGTGTGCCTCTTCATAATTATTAGTTCATCATAATTATTAATGTTTATTATTGTCTAATTATATTTTTTTTCCAAAGAAAAAAACATTTTATTCATCGAATAAACATGAACTGCTCTTTCGAGCTTACATCAAAAAACCAGTCTTGCGGGCTTGATCACAATCCTAGTGTCTCATCATACAAAAGTTGCTCTGCTGAGCTTTCATCACACTATATTCTTGCATATGCATAAACAGACTTATTATTTCTTATCATGTCACTATCTTACCAAGATTTACATAAAATTGCCTCTCTAAATTGTTTCATATCAGAGGGTTGATACCCCATCTGGAACTTCTTCTATCTCCAGCACACCTGGTTTATATGCTAAGGCTTGTTTTGAGAGGTTTTCAGCTTCTTCATTCAGTTCTCGATATATGTGTGCAAAATATATCCTCCTAAACAGAGCTTGCAGATTTAGTATTTCAGCGAGTAAGTGTTGTAGTTGTGGCACTTGTATATTGTTTCTTCCATTTATCCAATCCACTACAACTTTTGAATCGCCAAAAATATGAATGTCATGTATCTCATTGTTGTGAGCTACTTTTAAGGTTGCCCATAATGCTGAGAGTTCTGACCTATTATTAGTGGCCTGTCCCATGGCATATTTTACATACATCTTTTGCTCTGAGGAAAAATATATGACTGCACCAACACCTCCCATCGAAGGCTCACCCTGGCTAGCACCATTGAAATAAGCCCATGGAATTTCGTTGTTTATTACTAGAGCTCTGATAATTATTTTTTTGGAGTTGGAAATGTTAATTTTATGTTCCTATATCTTGTTCATTAACAAATAAATGGTGATGTCAGTGGAAGTCCAGATGTTGTTGAAAATAGCCCTATTCCGTGCTTCCCATATACTGTAAACAAAAAGAACCGGAAAGGCTTCATAAACACCTACCCCTTCATCATGCCACCAAGTTTTGGTACGCTCTTCTAAAGTAGCTTCTTCTCTTTCATCAGTTCTTCCTGCTGATAGCTTGTCCACCACTCCCATCCATATGCTTCCTGCATATGGACATAAGGAAAACAAGTGAGAGCTTGTTTCATCGTTTGTTCTGCATAGAAAGCATAACCCTGGTCCTTCAAATCCTCTTTTCTGTAGCATTTCCCAGGTCAATAATTTATTTGAGAAGTCCAACCACATTGTGATAATGGTCTTTAATGGGCAATGAATTTTCCATAATCTTTTCCATCGACACTGGTTTTCTCTCCATGGATGCTCTTCTTATCCTAATTTGGCTGTGTATTGCCCTGATTTTGGATTTTTTGTCCAGACTATCTTATCAGGTTCAGGTCTCAGATGAATAAATTTTGAGACTAATAGAGTGAGGAATCTATTCCATTTTGTCACCAGTTCTCCTGTTAAACCAATATCAGAGGCATTTTTCCACTGTCCTCGCCCTCTAATTGACGGATTGATAAATGCATCTGCTAGAGAGTGGATTCGAAGAGACCTTAGGTGTTGAACTAACTATGGTGTTAATTTATAATTTTCCCCTGCTCCAGCCCAAGGGTCCTCTCCCACTCTCACCTATCTTCCATCTCCTATCTTCCACGCTATCCACTTTCCAACTATAGGGTAGGCCAAAATCATTGCCTTTCACCCTATTGATCCATTCTTGAACATTTTATCGGGATTTCTGATCCAATCTGTTAGGTTGGATTCAGAGCAATACTTAGACAAGATGACCCTTCCCCATATGGTTTCAGGGTTTTGTAGAAATCTCCACATGGTCTTAGCTGCTAATGCCTTGCAAAATAGCTCTAAATTTTTTATGCCCCATCCACCAACTCCATTTGGTCTTGCTAATGTTTTCCATTTTACCAAAGGAATTCCTTCAGCCTACTTGCTTGTTGTCCACAAAAAGGAGAAACATAAATTTCTGATTTTTTATAGAATTCCCTTTGGTATGTAAGCTATTGAGGCCCATTAAATTGGGATGCTTTGTAGGACTGATTGTAGGAGTACGATCCTTCCTCCTCTGGACAGAACCCGGTTTGCCCAAATATGTATTCTGCTTTCTATTTTTTGAAAAGCTAGACCCAGTCTTAGTAGGAGTAACAATTAGGTTTAAATGTAAATCCCAGGTACTTGAAACCTTCCTCGACAGGGGTAATTTGATATTGTATTATCTATTTTGACCTTTGTATCAGTTCTTCCAAGAACTCATTGTGGATAAGATTGGATTTGTCCACATTTACCACCATTCCTATAGTTTTTCTATACTTTTCTATCAATGCAATGAAGGCCTCAAGGTTCCTGATGTTTCCATCACCAAACAGCAGGACATCATCCACAAATAGAGTGTTTGTTACTTCTTCTGTGTCAGACACTTTGATGCCCTTTATTGACCCTTCTAATTTAGCTTTGTGGATGATCCTACTTAAGGCCTCTACCACCAACAGGAATATGAAGGGTGATAGAGGGCAGCCCTGCCTTATGCCTCTTGTTGGTCTGAAGAAATTGGAGGGATATCCATTGATAAAAACAACAAAAGAGGTGTACTTTAGACAGCCCATAATTCACTCCGCCACTTCTAGGGCTACTCCAATTTTTATCAGTAACAATCTTACAAAATTCCATCCCACTCTATTATAAGCTTTTGATAAATCTAGCTTTAGAGCAAAGGATATTTGTTTTTCCTTTTTAATGGTATGTACTGTCTCTTGGGCCAAGGACACTGCATCATGAATCTTCCTGTTATTCAAGAATCTGAATTGTTCTTCAGTGGTAATTTCACTTAGCACTAGTTTGATCCTTAGATCTAGTACCTTGGCGATGATTTTATAAATCATGTTGCAGCATGAGATGGGCCTGAATTCATCAAAGGATTGAGGTTTATATTTTTTTGGTATCAGTGTAAAAAAGGTTGAATTTATTCTCCCCAGCACTTTCCCTGATTTCTTTGATTCTCTCACTACCTCTAAGAGATCCTTTTTCATCATATCATAGAACCCTATATAAAATTCTAGAGTAAAACCATCCGGCCCAGGGCTTTTACCTTTTTGAAATGATTGTAATGTATAAAAGATCTCCTCCTTTGAGATTTCCTTGGTGAGTTCTTCATCCATGTCTTCAGTTATCATTCTTGGAAAAAAACCCAGTACTTCCAGGATTTCCTGTATAGGACACCCTTCAGGCTCTTTGAAAATATTTTGGAAAAATCCAACCCCTGTTGCTACTTTCTCCTCGAAAGAACGTACTAGGTTTCCTTCCTGGTTTCTTATCTCACAAATAGTGTTTGCATTCTTTCTGTGGGTTGCATAATTGTGAAAAAAATTAGAGTTTTTGTCCCCTACATCAAGCCACGGGGCTCTACTCTCATTAGAGGAAATTTCAATTTAAAATGGGCCTTCCAAAAATAATACAAATTCCATGTCATCATGTATTAGCCAATCAAAATGATTTAAAATTCAAAANAAACAAATTTTTAATATAATTTTAAGGATAGGTATCATAAAAAAAACTACTTTTTTTGTTTGTATTTTCGACATATCTCCCTATGTTTTTACTCAAATTTCGATTGGGAGGGCTTGTTGGATGCGGAATTAAATTCCGCATCCAACGAGTACCCACTCGGCATAGTTGTGAGGGGCCCCTCTACCCCAAAAACAAGAAATACCTAAAAAACAAACGTGATGATGATGTCATCATCATGTTTTTTCAGGTATTTCTTGTTTTGGGGTAGCGGGGCACGTCAAAAGTATGTCGAGTGGGTACTCGTTGGATCCAGAATTTAATTCCGCATCCAATGAGCTCTCCCGATCGAAATTTGAGTAAAAACATAGGGAGATATACAAAAAGATAGTTTTTTATTTTCTTCCTCCAAAATTAATAAATATTATTTTATTATTTTATTAATTTTTCTTAGGAGGCCCATTTTGAGTTGAAATTCCTCTAATGTAAGATGAAGGCGAAGGATTTTCTCTTCATTGTCCAAAATTTTATCTTTCTACCTCTCCAAGGTTTTCATCCTTTCATTTTCCTCCATGCTAAAAACCCCATTCTCATTCCTTTGATACATGACCTTTATGCTCTCTTCTATTTCCTTCAAATATTTTTGTATAAAATCCTTTTGCTTTTTATCCCAATCCTTGGATATTCTCTTTGCCCTTAATAATTTATCTGCAAACTGTTGCATTGCACTGTGGTTCGGGATTCCTCTTACAGGTAGCCAAGCATTTTGAATTTGGATTCTATACTGCTCATCTTCCAGCCAGAGAGGATTAAAATTGAATGGGGCTGGTGGATTTTTCTCAGGAGGGCTTATTAATAAGGAAATAGGTCTATGGTCTGAATTGCCCCCTAGCTCTACCACAGATTTTAGGGTTAGGTTCTCATTTAACAGGTTTTCTTTGACCAAAAAACAATTGAGCCTTTTTGAGATGGATTGAGAGCCTCCTCTCTTGTTGTGCCATGTTGGTTCTAACTTAATGGGAACCATATCCACTAACTGCTCTTTTTTGAAAAGATTAAAGAAAAAAGAAGCCAGTGCATCTTGTCTGGCATTTTCTCCCCATACTTCTCCGACTGCTAGGGTAAGATTCAGATCTCCTCCAAAGATGGCATTTGGTTGATTCATTGCTCCAATATGTCTGAACTTTTCCCAAAAGATTTTTCTATCATAGAAGGGTCCAGACACATTTAGGAATGTGAAATCCATCCATGTCTCTTTATCATTCAATTTGGTTTCAATGACAGAGTCAAGTTTTCTTGTGTCAATTTTGTTCAAGGCTCCATGTTGTTAGTAAACCTCTAGAGTGACCTTTTGCATCTAGGGTTTCCACCTCCCAGTCTTTGAGTATTCCTTTGATTATGGTTTATGCTTTTGACCCTTCTAGCATGGTTTCTTGAAGCATTAAAAATGTTGGTTTAAGGTTGATGAGCAACCTTTTTAGGGCGGTTTTTTTAGATTTCCCCCCCAGCCCTCTTGATTTGTAGGAAAGTACAAGCATTAAGTACCCCCATCTGGGGCCATTACTCTAAGAGCCCATTTGAGAGTGGTTTGTTTTCCTTGTTTGACATCTAGAGCAGCTTGTACTTGTGCTTTGGATAGAAGTGTTTTTCTCCCTAATCTGGGTTTTTGAGAAGGATTTAATGCCAACCCTCCAGTGGAAACTCCTTCATTTAAAAGATCGAAAGGAGAGCTTCAGGACCGTAGGTCATAAGATCTCTTAAAATCTACTTTTTTTGTTTTTGAAAAAGGTTGTTCTTTTATGGGAGAAATTAAAGTTGACGTTTCCTGCACAGTGGGAGGGGAATATGTACCTTTGTCCTGGATTGTTGTTCCCATATCCCTTGCTTTGCTGCCTGTTGATGAACTTGGTTGACTTTTCCAGCTCCATTCTCCGTCTTTTTTGTGGTCATCGTTGTCATCTTCCGTTTTCAGTGACCCTAACACTTTCCTTCCCCTGTCACCCTGCTCATCTATTGCCACGTTCTCCTCACTGTCTAGAATCTTCTTCCCTTTGTCTGATATGCCTTAAGATGTTTCCTGCGCACCCTGCAATCTTCCCTCTTCCTCCTTTGGTCTTTCATTCTCTTCATCTATGATTATTGGTTTAACCTTTTTCACCCATATCTTCTTGTGTAAAGGCTTCGTGGCTACCTTTGTACATTCCTTCTGTATGTGACCCACCTCCCTGCAGTTGAAATATCTGAAAGGGATCTTCAAGTAGTCTAACTCTTCCACCATGTGATGCCATGCATCACTATCTTGAGCTCCTCATATAGACCACTCCTCAAGTCCATTTCAACCAAAATCCTAGCACATCTCCTATCCAATTTGCTCTCCCAATTATCTTCCAATGCTATGAACTTTCCAATTCTGTTTCCAAAGGCTTCAAAAAATTTGGGCTGCCAAAAAACTATCAGGAGACCAGGAAGGATGACCCATACCTTCTGCACGTTATGGAGCTCTTTATAAGCATTGAAATCCATGGTCCACTTTCTGAGTATCAGGCCTGACAGTCCCCAGCTCCAATTCCGGCCAAAAAACTTGCAACTGTCATTCATACTTCGCAAATTGATTAGAAACCAACCCCATGGAAGCATGTAAAAGATCGGTTCATACCCTAGCACACCACTCCAGTTTGTTGCTATCCACTGTTGCAGAGAGGTTCTTGAGAGTCACCTTCCCGCAGAACCGTCCTACCAGTGCTTTTGTCAAAAAAATTGGTATTTGCTCCAGGGTGATATCCTTGCCCACAATTAGCTCGAGATTGTCTTTATGTTCCTTCATTACACGACGTTTTTTGACATGAGTGTTTGCCACCTTCGTACCTTCATGCGCATTAAGGTTCTGTGTGGGTTGATAAGCTGGCGAGTTTTCCATATTATGATTTCCCTCCTGCACGGCCACTTCCTCCACCCATGTCGATTGGACCTCTTATTGAGTGCAGAAAATCGCTCCTCCCTCACTATCTTCGTCATAATCCACCGTCTTCGAATACGTGTTTGCGCATCTTCCTTTCTCCCTGGCTTAAACCTGCTTCTCCTCATTCCACCTTAAAAACTGTAAAAATTAAAACTTCACCTCTCCTTCGCAGACAACACCTCCAAACCTGCTCCCACCGTAGAGCTCCATCGTGAAAAACACCCTCCATGTGCATAGGACATCTCCCTGTCGATCCCTTTTTTGTATGTTTATGTCTCATTCCAGTGATTTTCCTCCCAGTGTGAATGGCAAACATTTTTGGGCTCAGAGAAAAACATGTTTAATGGAAGTTTATGGCTCCCAGATACCAGGAAAGAAAAATGCAAACAATGTCATTAAAGTACATTGCAAGCCTACAACTTTTAAGCAAAAGAAAGGGATCATATGAACAGTGTTAGAATGTTTGGTTGTATAAGCTATAGCCATCAATTTTGATGTTATGTAAAGTTGTTTTAATCCTAGGCATTTTCTAGAAGTTGTTTACCAACAAAATAGGGGATCATAATAAAAACTTATTTGAACAATAGAAAGCAAGACATCGTTATCATAAGCAATATAAAAGTTCAAGAACACATTTGGATAGTATGTAATTTTTTTGTAATCTCTGCTAAAGAATATTGTACGATTTGACTCTAGTACTTCCTCTTTTAAATTAACACAAATATCTGTTATTCCAACTTTTAATAGTAATATTGCAAATTAATATAATAGTATATGATAGTCATAATAAGTAATAACCAGGGATAATTTTAGGGGAAAAATTTAACCCATTGGGCTATTTTTCCATGTTTTTCTCCAATAAAAGATTCACCATTTTGCATTTTTTGAAGCCTTGTTTCGCCAATTTTGATGGGGTAAAAAAAATTTACCCTAAAATCGCCAAATTATTATATAAATGATATAAAATCCTTGGAAATTAAAATATTTTTTGAAAAATATCGTCAAAGATTTTAAAGTTGGTCTTTTAAGAATTGGTAAGATTCGCCAACATTTATACACTTTTAAATAAGTACAGTTCCTCAAAATCATCCCCGGTAATAACATATAATAGTTTTTAACATAGAGTAAATTTTTGTAATTTTTTTTATTTTTTTTTTGTAGAAGACAAAGGAATGGGGGGCGGATGATCCTGATTCCTGTTTGGATTTTACAAAGGAACCCCTTAATTCATGCCTGCCTTCTTGAAACTTGGTTTCGCCAGTAGACTAGATGATTAATCCAATGGGGGCATTGTCACACATTCTCCCCCCTATTGGTTCAAGTGATTGTTTTGTAATATGTGAAGGTGAGAGAACAACTCTAAATTCATATTTCAATGATGAAGTCAAAGACAACAAAAAAACATAAAGAGAGATATATTATCTTTGGTGTTGGCACCTTCTTCACCAAAATCTAAGTTCTTCCATCCTAGACCACTCATGGACCACTGCTCCACTTCAAGTTATCGACTGTAGAGGAAATGGAATAATCAAGGAATATTAGGATTCCAACTCCAAGTCAAGAAGATAAAACTCAAAAACTAGGGATGCTAAGGAAGGGATGGACCTTAAAATCTCAAGCTTATCATTGATTCTCAATTCTCCAACATAAGGGTGATTCAATAACATGTGGTGTCCCTTCTCCAACAATTTGTCTTAATAAATACCCTCAAGAGTTGGTTTAGACAATTGGTATAGGATTTAGAGGTGTATAGTTGTACATATATCGTAAACCCCGCTGAGGACCATGCAACTTTTAGAATTTCCTCATGCCGTGCTTTAAGATAGGGAGTGGGGCCCCATGGATTTACTGAAGGAAAAACACGATTGTCAAACAAAATGATATTTTTATAAGGATAACTACTCGCTAATTAAAGGTGTTTAGGCCAGATAGTCATTATAGAGCCAAATAATAATTATAGGTTAAGGGTGACTTAATAATGCTATAATGAATCCTTGTAATCAAAACTTAGTAAAATGGAATTATACTCATTGCAGGATTATTTACACACAAGCTCTAATTACAACCAATAAGTTAACGATATTTTTGCACACAACCCTTTCCACTAATAATTTGTCATGATGAACAATTTTGTACTCCAAAATCATTCATATCACTTACATGCATCAATCTAGAAATGTTCATGGTAGGAATACTTACATGTATGCTCTAAATAACCAATAGGTTAACATAACAATATTTTTGAACATTCCTCTCAAAAATTCATTATGTAACTTGCATGCATCAATCTAGAAAGGTTCATTGACTAAGCTAAGTATCAACATTTCAATTAGCCTAGGCATCCTTCTACATGCTCTCCTACAGCTACACATAGCTAATGCAGTACCTCAATATCTTTACACACTTTTAGATGTATATGTATAAGGAATGGAGATGTATATGTATAAGGAATGGATTTAAAAAGATTCTCAAAGAGGAAACTTGATTTTTGTGATGTAGGGAAAGTCTTTCCACGAAACTTTGAGCATTGAGCATCTATGAGATCCTAGGATTCAAAATTTATAGTGAAAGTCCTTTTGATTGGAGATGGTGGAACTCCTTATAATGCAGATTTTCAACGCAATGATCTTCGACCACAAAGCCACAACCAAGGGGTGTCTATTCCATCTAAGTCAACCACTTGCACCTAGCTTCATATGTGAAGAGCACTTCACCACTATGACAACCATCAACACCACATGTCCATTATCACAAAACCATTGTTTATCACAATAACAAGAGCTCACACCTTGGGGTGATTTGGTCAACCACATTATCAGAAGGATCATGTCCATTAGGATTTTGAACCTAGATCATCATCATGGCAAGTAAGACTTAATCCTTGAAATTTTATGCATTGTATAGCTTCATATAGATGAAATCGTAATAAGTCATAACACTCATAAATTAAAAATTAAAAATAAAAAAATAACTATAATATTAGATATGAAAAAAACAGCTATAATATATGTAATAAACCAGCCTAGATCTATTTAACACAGGATCTTAGAAGCGCTTAGCTATTTGCATTTAAGTTCCTTTTCTATCACTCTCCATGTGTATAGATCCAAGGTTAACATGACTATACGGTATTGTAGTCAAGTTGTAAGCACTTACTAGCAAAATCACCAAGGACAATGAAAAATATAACATAAAAGATTTTTCTTAACAAATAATTGGTAAGTCAATGACAAATATATTTCGTAGGACCAATCCCAGGATCACTTTTATGATGTGTGAGCAGTGTTATAGTAGTTAATCCTTCGATACTTTAAAATTTTGAAGTTGTTTAAATAGCTAATGTTTTGCTATGATACCTTTATCTTTAGATTCTAGAATGTTGACATAGAAGGAACTTAAACAATCCAACTATTTTCTTTTCTTCAAATCTGCCACAAGAAAATAGCTTAGTTAAACTCTATGATTTCAGTTGTGGTTAAAATTTTGAAGTTGTTTAAATAGCTAATGTTTTGCTACGATACCTTTATCTTTAGATTCTAGAATGTTGACATAGAAGGAACTTAAACAATTCAACTATTTTCTTTTCTTCAAATCTGCCACAAGAAAATAGCTTAGTTAAACTCAATGATTTCAGTTGTGGTATTTTCAATGCCTTGTTCAGTAATTTTTGCTACGATACTTTATCTTTAGATTCTAGAATGTTGACATAGAAGGAACTTAAACAATTCAACTATTTTCTTTTCTTCAAATCTGCCACAAGAAAATAGCTTAGTTAAACTCAATGATCAGTTGTGGTATTTTCAATGCCTTGTTCAGTAATTTTGTTTTATTGCTCTATTTAATTTTATTTTTTATGCTTATGTACATATATTAGGTCATGAATCGAGAATTCTAAAATGACTAACTTAGCATTATCCTCCACAAAATATTGGCATATACCCGACTCAGTAATTTTGTTTTGTCGATCTATTTAATTTTTTTATGCTTATGTAGATATACCAGGTCATGAATCAAAGAGCATTACCCTCCACAAAATATTGGCATATACCCAACTCAAAGTGAAACCTTCTCGATATAGAGATGCGCATGCATATATTGAATGTGACAGAGCAATGGATATATTGAATGTGATATGGAGCAATGAATATATTAACACTAGCTTATTGGCTATTTCTATTATAAATTTAAAATCAATATGGCTTCTATTGTTAAATTGATTTTTGTAACTGGCAATTTAAAGAGGTAACTACTATATTTGAAAGCACTTACGCTTACAGATCGATGATATATTTCAAGCTGTTCAAATGTATCACAATCAAAATTATGATGGATGGTGTATTTCAAGATATTCAAATGTACGATGGCCAAATTATAATATGAAATTAAGTTTATAATGCTAGCTATTCCCTGCCCGATTGTATATACTTTATTGTGCTGTTCTTTACGATAGAATGCTTTCGATATGAAAATGGGCATGGCTTTCCAGAAAAATAATGTACATAGATATAAACCAACACTTCAAAAGAAATCTTTAATGAATTTGAATGTTTCTGCGTATCTCTGTCAAAGGCAGTGGGTAGGTTAGGGCGTGGTTTCCAAATTAGCTTTGCTGATCCCTCCCTCACTCGGAGAGAGGCTTCACTTGAAATACAGTATTAGTGCAATTAAACTACTGAGGAAGCTATCTACTGTCGTGCAATCCACTGCAGCATAAGTTGAAAAAACATTCTACAATAAGAGTAGGCCATCTAACCAAAAAAATCCATCTGGTAGTGCATATAAGCTCGGAACAGAGTTTAACAACAGTGCTTTATTCATATTAGCAAACATAAAATGTGATTTGACAACAATACTTTAATCTCCACATCAGCGACACAGTATAACCCCACTGACATGTTACAAAAAAATAACATGTATATTCCTTTTCCCTAGCACTATCCAAAAATGCCTGTTGATTCACAAACCATAACGATATAGAGGCACATCTATAAAGGCTAGGTTGGTCAAATTACAGGCACAGTCAATTATTTGTGAAGCATGCACTAATCAATAATGGTGGACTCAAAGTTGTTTCAAAAAAGCAACCAAATAAATAGCAAACTACCACGGCTATATTAGGTTCAGCTGGGCAATTACCTCAAAAAAGGACATGTACTCCAAATAAATATTTGATATCAGAAATCACAATTTATAAATTATCATGAATTGAAAGCAAAAATTGCATCTGAGTAACTAATTTTTTTATCTCGGCTTGTAAATTCTAACCACATATAGCAAGGTAAGATCATCGGTATTCAAAACCATATCATTCCTTTGACAAAGCAATAGGCATCAAAGCCAACAATATAATTGTTTCACTTGGTAGCACAGATTGTTGCAAACGATGACATAAAAAGAGACTATATTGCGACTTTAAAAATACAATTACAAGGCTGAGTGCACAACAAATCTGTTTGTTCTTTGAGATTTTTCATCTTCCTCATTTACAAATGTTTTTTAAAATTCTCGAGCAATCACGCTTCATGAAAGGCTTAACATTTGCACATGCTTAGAGTTCACAAGAACAACAATTGGATGCAGGTCATACAGGATACGGCAGGTATATTATTGAAAATATTCAGTAAAATCATGTGCAATAAATATATAGCATCTCCCCCATACCAAGAAAAGGTAACAAATTATTACCAATCACACTAAAATTAATTCATAATACGAGGGCTTTTCATTATAGATATTTTCAGGAAAATATTTAATCTGACATCTCTCAATTAGGAGAATGGATTATAACCAACTCCAGAAGGCTGCACCCAAGCCACACTAGAAATACATGTGCAGCTGAGATGAAATATTCCAAATATTGGAAAGAATGCAAACTGGCCAGAAAGAAACACACTTGATTCAAATTTAATGGGACTTTGCACAAGTCTAATTCTGTAGATGTGCTTGAACATGAGCTTGAAGAGCCTGCCCTTTAGGAGGAAGCATAGATGCCATTGCACGCAATCCAAAAGTGATCTCTGTAAAAGTGGGTCTCATAGAAGGGTCTGCAGACCAACAACTCTCCATTAATGACCTCCATGAAGGATCGCATCCCTTAGGGATAGGTGGACGTAAAGTATTATTGACTATGCCACCTGCAAAATATCCACAAAGCACTTGACGTTGTCAGAACTTACCAGAAATTTACTGAATTACACATATTGCACCTCCATCTCTAGCTACGACAAAATAAAGGAATATGGCACCACAAGGACCATGGTCATTATTACAATGAACAAGGACATACCTATGATAGCCCCATAATGCATACTGGCATAGGGCTCCTCTCCAGTGAGCAGCTCCCACATGACAATGCCAAATGAAAACACATCAACCTGGAAAGGAAAAAAACCAGATAATTTGATGTCTAAATTCAGATATTCAAAACTGAGCATTCATATATTTAAATATAAAAGCATTTTGTCATTTTTACCTTTTCAGAAACCATACTGCTGCTGCCATTTAACAGCTCAGGAGCCATCCATGGAAGGGTTCCTCGCACACCACCAGAAACTAATGTTCGATGTTTAATTTTTGATAGCCCTAAATCACCTACCTGCAGAAGATTGTGTATGGAACTATAGATTGGTACAAATTAAATGGGACACTGAAAATCAAAATGGAAGTTTGCCTGGAGGCTAGCACTCATTTCTACCCATATATCACAGGTTAAAACCTACTGTAGCCAACAGACATCACAAAACCGCAGTAGCTAACTCCCAAAAAGACCAGCATTTTTACCTTGCAAATAGGACGTTGGGGATCTCTCATGTTTACCAATAGATTCTCACATTTCAAGTCAAAGTGCACGATATTCTTG
>LPNX010137986.1:109364-127383 GCA_001517045.1 Pseudotsuga menziesii
ATCAGGAATGATGCCCATTGTTCCCACGTCGCCTGCACTGATAGCCTTCTTGAACTGATATGATGTTGGTACAAAGGATTCAAACATCTCAGCTTGTTTATAATTCTGATAAGGATCACTCAAACCTGAACTCGATAAAGCATGTATGTCTTCTGAAAGAACAGTCCAACTGGAGGCTAAAGAAGGTTCAGCAGGGCCTCCTGACAATTCAGCACTCTGTTCTTCATTTTCTTCAGATTGAGACATCCTCAAACCTGAAGGAACATCCACTTCCTGAGTTCTATGTTGAAGAGACCAATCAGCCTCATCTAGTCTGTCATGAAAATGAGAAGGCTGCTGTTCTACCATATACTCCATTCCTCCATGAGTGTTGGTGTAAGCATGCTGTCCAGAAATCATTGGTTGAAAAGGCACTGACCCATCGGAATGATGACCTTCAGAAACCGGTCCCGTTTCATACATGGTATGAGTCTGTAGACCAGAATCAGATTGCACATGTGGCACTGCTCGCTGTTGAATGCAAGACTCATCTAAACGTGAGACTCGATCATGAGGCATTTTCTGCTGGTAAATAAGCTGCTCTTTAGGATGGGAGAGTTGATCATGGGGCAGTTGCTGTTGATGAACAAAGAGTTCATATGCTTGCCCCTGATAATGAGGAGGAAGAGATGGAGGGTGATGAGGTCTAGCAGAATGGTCATAGTAATGCACCCTTGTTCCATATGGTTGTTGTTCTGAAAAAGGAGCATTCAAAGGATGGTGCACCTGTAGATGCTGTTGGCCAACTCCAATTTGTTGGCCAGCAAGATGCGGTGATTTAGGAGCAGAACCTATCTGGGCAGCTCCAGTAGATACTACCGGGGATTCCAGATGAGAAGAGACAAATTTGTGAGGAGTAGGAGCTCCGAACAAATTATCCTGCTGCTGCTGCTGTTCCCAGTCAGTGTTCCTCAAAATGGCCCCTTCGTAAGTTGATGGCCAATGGTTTGGAAGAGCACCCTGTAAAGAATGCTGCTGAAACAGCTGTGCAATCCCACCGTCAGAATTGGCATGCTGTATGTATCTGTAAGTATCCTGGTATGAATCTCCATAATGTTGCCAATGCACTGGTGTTGTTGGCTGTTTAAGAAGAACATGCCGTGGATCTCGAGGGGGTAGCTGCCCATCTGATCTACGATCCAGCATGGGTTGTGCAACATCGACTTTGTCTTGCAATCTGTCCATTTTCCCACGTGTAGGGAAGTCTGCCTCCCCTCTAACCCCTGCAGCTCTGCGGCGAGGGTCATGCTGAGATGTAGTCGTAGAAGGTGTTGATCCCCTGTAATCTAAATCATGGAAGTCATCTCCTCCTGGTTGCTGGAATGTAGAGTACAACTGATTACTGATATTTAAATTTTGTTCTGGGAGAAGAGACATAGAAGTGTCCCCTACTCCAGATTGCTTAAAATGGGTTGGCGCATAAGATAAAGAAGATGACGACGGAGCAGTAACTGGCGCAGGAGGGAATTGAGAGATACCTTGCTTAGAAGAAAGTGATGATGAAATAGGCAGTTGTGGACGTAAATCTGGAACATCCTGAGCTATTATTTTGGATGATGGCCCTGGCATACCATCTTGATCCCTTGGCATTGAGTTCCAATTATCGATAGCATCAAAACCCATCAAATTCTCTAGGTGTTGTGAAGATGAATTTGCCATACTGCCCTCGACTCTCCTAATGCCTGTCTCAGATATGCCATTGACAGCATCTACATAGTGCTTCTCGGAATTCCTGCGATCACCTATAGCAGGAAAATGAGCCAGACCATGATCACCTGACGGGAAAAGAAATACTCTAAGCCTTGAAGATCCTTCACCTGAGCCTTCCAGGAGTCTCTCGTATTCATCCAACATATTCTCAAGATCCTCATCACAAGAAACAGACACCAAAGCATCGAGATCCTGATCTGGCAATTGATACTTCAGCAACAGATCCTGGCCATAGATCTGCATCATCTTCTGCATGAGCTCTGTAAAGGCAATACCTCTGTGGGCTGTGACAATCCGAGTCTCGCCCCCCACATACCTGAGGGCACCATCACTTGGCCTGGGAAGAACTTTGCCACCAAAACTACACATGAACTTCACCTTATGCAACCCAACATCATCCGATGCCCCACCAGACAGATGATCCAGATGCGCCGAGGAGCTCCACGGCCTTTGAAACTCCCCCTGGCGTGTCGACCCATCATCAAACAGGCACTCACCTTCATCCCCTGGGTTAAAGAACCGTGCCATTCTCGCAGGCTCATTATATGCAGTACCATAATCACTTGCAAACTCTGCAGGCAGATTGCTCCACTCCGAAACATCAGAAGTACTCCCTGATACCATCTGCCCACCAGTGCCACCGGGAACGCCCATTAAACCGTCGTGGCTATAGGGCTGATTCCCATCATCGATGATTTTCCTCGTCTGATACATCCCAGATCTACCCTCAGGCCTCCCAGGACCACCCTTGATCCCCATCTGCGAGAACGCCATCGCAAACTCCTCACCGGTCCTGATCGAAAGATCTCCAGCACGGAAACCCTCGTTGAATCGACTATTCAACATTGAAGAACCCATTTCAGCACCAGAGAAGGGGGGATCCCCAGCCATAGGCCTGGGAAACATACCCTTTGTTTCTATTGAGGTCTGGGCTACGGACCTATATACAACCCCATCTGAACCTACTACTAAACCTACAGATTTCTGCTCCATCTCCCAGCGCACAAACCCCTGAAACCCCTTCAAACCCTTCTTCAATCTTTTGATTCATGTGTCAAACCCTTAGGGAATTCAGAAGGTTTTGTCAGATGGGAAGAAAGACCTTCAGAAGCGCCGAGGCCGAGATGGAGATTTCGGGTATTTGGGTTTTTTCTCAGGGGCCAATCTATGGCGTGTCACTTGTTGGGGACTCATCAAAAAAGGACACAGCCCGGCTTCCAAGTGAGGAAACCCCACGCCCAGGAATAAAGCTTCCCATGATGCTCAAAGTAAAAGGCAGAAGTGACAAGGCGTTCAACTAATTAAATCACAGAAAGCATCTGCGTATTTTGTTGATAATACTGAGTAGTCCAACCCAGCCTTATTTTTTTTAAACCGATTATGGAAGACACTAAGGTTTTACCTGTGATGTCTGTCTGATGACGAAGTTGGGCAGATTTCCCTTTAAAATATTTTCAGAGCTCCGTCCTCCATCGACCATTACCACATATCTAATGGCCGCGTCTCCGATTCGACATAGATATAGGAACCGATAAGTTATCATCCCTCAAAGCTGTCAGACCGCAGGGAGCGTCGAAAGCGCAGAACGGACATGGCCGGACCCTCCATTCTTGTTTTCAGCCTAGCAATTCGCCGCTTGTAAAAAGGAAAAGAAAGAAGGGAATCTTGTACCATCCAACCATAGCTTACTATGGTGCCTGATCGAGTAGGAGCAGGATAAAAGCAACTAAAACGCCCCTTTTCCGGCCGATTTTTTATAAAATCTGGTCAAATTTTTGGTGGAAAATTGTTGTTTCCACCCTTTTTCTATTTCAACAATTTTATTTCATTGTAAGTACTAAATGGCTGATTTTAAAATTACTCAAATTGGTAAAATTGTTGTCGGGCAGGTTGGCCCGTTTATTTTATTTCGTTGGCGTTTATTTTATTTCATTGTAAGTACTAAATAGCTGATTTTAAAACTACTCAAATTGGTAAAATTGTCATGCAGGTTGGGCCCGTTTTGGTTAGGGTTTACACTGCTCACTAAAATAAAAGACAACTAAAATGCCCAGTTTATTCAGTGGATTTTGGATAAATATTGGTCAAATTTCTCTAAAACAAATTGTTATTTTCACAATTTAAATCACAATTTATACCAGAATTGATGTGTCGGATTCACCCCTGGATTACTGCGGATTGGGAGCTCACGTTGATAGGGATTTACCTTTCTTAGATTGGGTGGTGATTTGAAAAGTATGGAGAATTTTAAGTGTTTTTGTGTTATTGAATGTGTAACTTTGGAAGGTGCACATTATAATGAAAATATAATTATGGAGTTATTACATCTAGTATAATCTAAATGTTTTATGAATTGGTTTTTTAGTAGTTTAAAATAATAATAATAATAATAATAAATTTTTAAATTTATTAAGAATCGTTTTAGATTGATAAAATTGTAAATGGTGATTTTTGTACATGGTAAATTTATTTTTACATTAAAAGTAATAATTTTAATAATACAAAATTTCAATTTTAATGAACTAGATTTTTTTTTGTAAGTAAGTACCCATGGAGTTTCCAACTAGTGCCTTAACACTACACCCATTCATTCTCTATTCTACACCCCATAGGAAATTTCAATGAACTAGATTATAATGATGTCAAATTGAAAAAAAATCAATATCATATAAATTTTAGCTTTCTTTTGTGACAATGTGCATTCCTCCTTTTGAATAGAAGGATACTAGCTTAATATACTATACCCTTGTTCAAAGATAAATATTTTTTTTGAAGCAACTAGTGCCATGATGAGACTATGGATGTCCAATAAGTGTAAAGATTGGTTTCACCCTTTCAAACTCAAAATTAAATAAACTATCCTTGTTCAAGAGTTGAAGAATGGAAAGTTGAACAATGAATAAATAGAGAAAAAATTGAGGTGAAATAATAGTTTTTGGGATTAACTACATAAAGTGAGTCATTCATGCATGACCCATACCCCATAGCATTAGACAAAACAACCATTAGAAATTGTCCATTGTAACTAATGACATGGGAGATGGACAATTGATGCATTTCACATTATTAATGACATGGGAGATGGTTCTAGGATGTGTTTTCTATTACATAAGAGAATGGGTTATACATGACCTATCTCCCATGTATTAGTCATAAAGGTCAATCTTTCATTAGCTTATGAGTCATAGTCATTTTTCACCCATGAGCCATAATTGATGACATTAGTTATTATGACAAATTTTTCAGGAGTTTAATGAAAAATTGCCCATTATGGCTAATGCCATGGAAGATGGTCATGCATGAATGGTAAATTTGGCCATTATGATAAATGTCATGGTAGATAGGTCATGCATGAACTATCTCCCATGGCATTAATCACGAGAGATGTATGCAAAACCCATATCAATGACCAATTCTTCATGGGGTTCAATCGTATTTTTCATGCATGATCCATCTTCCATCTTCCATGACATTAGTCACAACAACCAATTTCTCATAAGCTCCGCTCTTATCTTTCATGCATGACCTATATTTAATTGAATTTGTCATAATGTCACTTATGAGCTCGAATAATCTATGTGGTGTTAGTTATAATTGTTAATTTCTCATGAGTTTGAATATGATCATTTATGCATGACACATTTCTTGGCGTTACTCATAATGACTAATTTCTCATTATCTTGAATATCATCCTTCATGCATGGGCCATATATCATAACATTAGTCATAATGAGCAAATTGTGATGAGTTTGAAAAGTAAAGCTCATAAAAAAATCTCATTATAACTTCCCATAGAATTAGTTATAATAGTCAATTTCTCGTGAGCTTGAGTTTAGTCATCTATGCATGCCTCATCTCCCCTAACATAAGTCATAATAACCAATTGTAATGTAGAGTGAAGAGTGTCTTACGTCATTGGTCTATAGTTCAAAGATGATAATGATATGAAATTTGGTGATTAATATTATATCTTAATTGTGACAATATGGTGGTTGTCTTATGAGTAATATTATATCTTAATTGTGGGAATATGGTGGTTGTTTTATGAGCATCACAAAAGAAGGAGATTAAGCATCGCCCCTAAAATTATCCCTGATACTCATCCAAGTGAAGATTAATGTTGCTTTGCACCAACTCAATCTTCAAGTTTTGATCCCAAGTTTTTCTTAATGGTTAATAGTCTCTCTTGTTTTAAGTCAATAGTTTTTTTTCCCAAAAAAAAACCGATATTCTATTATAAAATATTTGTATAAACTGTTTGGACATGGAGATTGCCTATAGGCCAAGGCTGAAAAGATAAACAAGTAAGGAGACATTGCGGCTTGTTAGACAAGCTAATAGACAAACAAAGAAACAATTCTATGACATCTGCCAGGAAAAACACAGATATGTTGGAACTAACAGCCGTAGAGACCACGTAGTCCACGATCACCTCGAAGCTATTCGAAGGCAGCCAAACTATCTGATACCACAACCTGACCATCGGATGACCATAGCTCAAAAAAAATAACACCAACGTCCGCCTATAAAGCCTACTTCGATAGAAAATTAGCTACTTTGTTTTCTTCCTTGTAGATGTGTGTGAAGGAGAGCTCGTGAAAGGAAGAAATCAGGCTACGCAATCGCTTTAACCAAGGGACTAATTGTTGCACATCAAACTGGAGCAACCCATAGCCCAACTGATGACAACCCTGGAGTCCCCGTAGATGTGGAGACCATCCAGACCCAAAAAAGCAGAGAATCGCAACAGCAACCAAAGTGACAGGATTTCACCTTTTGTGTTCGAACCAGGCCCGCAGTTCAACCATAATTTATAGTAGCTATGGTCCTCCAATTTGAGAATGGCCCCTGCACCGCACTGGCTTGAATCTGCCTGTGACGCCCCATCAAAAAAGCCAACAATTTTGTGTTCCGAGGATATCATCTCCGGTACCCTGATTTTTTTGTTTGGACCTCCGCGTGAGGATAGATCTCCGCCAAATTCTGTAAAGCCTCTAATGCATCTATCAGCTATAATTTTGTTACACAACCTTTTGCCCTTGAAGATGATGAGGTTCCCACATTTCCAAAGTTCCCACAACATGAAACATGGCAAAGTATGCCAGTCCGGGAATTTTTTACGCCTAGAGATGAAGCACGTTGATAGTGTATCACCGACCCATGGGGATTCCTTGTTGATCATTGAGCCTATAATCTTCCACACAGATTGGCTAAACCTGCATGAGACGAACAAATGATATATACTTTCATCAGAGATTCCACATAATAGACAAATACATGGGCCCGTAGCTCCCCTACGAATGAGATTGTCCTAGGTGAGCAGCCTGTTCTCCATCACTAGCCAGTAACATATAGCTATACGGGAGGGTATTTTCCATTTCCATAACCTGTACCACCAGGTTGGCTGGACAGGAGGTTCGTAGGCTAATCGCTGATAGGCCAACCTTGTTGTAATCTTTCCTACTGCTGTGTCATATGACCAGGACAAAACCTCTGGGGAAGAGTCCAGAGTAATTGCCCCCATTTTTAAACCTAGAACATATTCCGACCATTAATCTTTCTGAGATCCATAGAGGCCCAACTGTGCAGTTGTCAGCCAACCCTGGAGGGATGATCTCTTTATAGGCGTCGTAGCAGAGTGATAAAGGGTGTAGATCCCCTTACAATGTAACAGGAAAATCAGATCTCGTGACAGTGCATATATACGTGCCTCCCCCACAATAGGATCTTCACCCACCCTAACAGCCCTGCCATCCCCAGTCGACCAAGCTAGCCAGGGTGAGAAGAGGTTGAAGGCACCTAATAGTCTTGCCCAAATGTTTGATATGTTCCTGCCCAGCTTTTTATAGGAACGCACCTACTGTGCTGTAGTGGCAACCTTGATATATTTTTCTTTTATGATCTGTGACCATAGACTGTCACCAAGAATGGCCAGCCCCAGGCTTTTTACACGAAGGGCTAAAGAGAATTGTTGCATGTTCTTCAAGCCCCCTCCCCCATCTCCCCTGGACGTGCAATGTTCTCCCAATGAACCAGGTGAATTTTGGACTGCTTTACTTCACCCAACCAGATAAATGCCATGGTCATAATCCTGATCTTATTTATTATTGTCTTTGGACTGTTTTAAGTCGATGGTTATTATAGATATAAATCTCGATATGTAGATGTTAATTTGAACTTCAACCTACTATGTTTTCTCTTTAGCCTTTGGAACAACAAGTGGACACTCTACAGAGCAATTGTGAGTGATTCATGAGTTTTCTATTTTCTCTATACTTTTTATTATTTATATTATATTATAATGAGATTTGAAATTAACAAATAATATAATATTCTAGAAGATACGGAGAGACTGCTTTTCTAAATGGAATATTATTATTGCTACGGATAGGATTAACTTATCTCCATTGTTTACTTGAAAAATAGGTCTTCGACGATATGATCGAAATGTTGTGGAAATACATTGAATGAGCTCGTGGGACCAAATCATTGTAACTTTGAATATATAATAGCGTGAATGTTATTAGTCAAGATAAGGTATTATAGCTTGACTTCGTTTATCAAGTTGAAGTATAATGTTTATTAAAAAATTAATTGTGGTAAAGTGATAAATAAAAATAATAAAAAATAATTTTATTTAATTTATTGTGGTTAATGTTGTTGATTATTTGGTTATTTATGTGTTTATAAAAAATTGGTTTGCATTAAGTTTACATTAATGAGTTTATTAGGGATGTTATACATGAATATGGGAAGCTTTTCTTTGGTTTTTTGGTGAGGTTTTTATTCGAAAAAATAACAAATAGATTTATTTAATTTGCAATAAAAATTTTAAGGCAAACTTTACGGGGAAACCCAGAGATGCTTCCTCACATTAGTGGATGACATCTTTAGTAAACTCATTGGCGTAAATTAGTGTATCTCATCTCGTGGATTTCAATCGTACACCTATTGGCACAAAAGTAGTCAATGCTCATTGGCATTTGCAACAATTAGTTGAGCTAACATTTTCTATTATTTTACTTTCAAAACTATTGAACAACATTTTATGATAACTGAGTAATTTGTGTTTTATTATGGATTGTGTGTGTGTGTTAATTGAATCTAACTTGGGTGGTTATGGAGGAGAAATGGTATCAAAGTTCAAATCTTGTTTGTGACATATTTTACTCTTTGTGAGCTAATTTTTGTTGAGCTTGTTATCCATAAAAGAAATCTTACCTTTGATTATGGGATAGAGGGTGTGATGTGTGTGTGTGTGTGTGCATGCACACACACTTATTTCCTATAAGTACATATCACAATAATCCTAAATAGCTTTCAAAAATATTTCAAACCGTTATTTCAACCTTAAGCTCTGACAAAAAAACACTATCACATGTCCTAGCACTAAGTAAAACATAGAAGTTTTTTAGTTTCTATATTAGTGAATAGATTTTCCAATATTTGAAATTTGGGTTCCCCTTTTAAACTCTTGTCAAGATAGAAGCCTCTCCTACAATAATAGTGCTTAATTAGGTAATGTCCGCTTTGAAGTTGAATTCTCTATATATGTGGACAAATGATAACACATCGAAACTACTTTTTACCTCTAAAACGTGATTCATGATTGGGTTTAGCAACATATTTTCAATTCTGTTTGAATCATCAAATGCTTGCAAAGATTTTAATTATTTGTCTGTTGATGTTTTCAATAGAAGCCACAATGCACGGAACTCAACTCTATCATATGTTCCTTGTCCAACAACATCTTTCAAAGATATCTAATGTGTAAATTTCATAAAAGTAATAGCCCCTTCCACACACATACACAGGTTTTCATTATCATTCTCATCAAATAATCCTCATGCTTTATCATAATCTATGTTTGATTCCTTTATAGTCCTTTGAGGTTTTTCTTTTGTAGGTTTCCAGTTCCCCTCAAAAGAGATCCTAACTTTATGAGCTACTTGAGCTGGAAACATATTTATACCTTGAAAAGTCATTTTCTTCATTTCATATAACATGATTCCCCATAATAATAATAATAACAACAAAATCTAAATTTAAGGTCACGACTAAGCTAGACACCAAATTGATGTATGAAACCCCCTTATTTGTCAAGGGATCCCCTCTGTGCAACAATTTGATTGCTAAAGTCTATGGAGGTGTACATACCCTACCCCACTCTGGATTTGAACATGTGACCTCTTAGGAGGAAACACGTGTTCTTAACTGTTTGGCCCATTCGAGTTGTATTATAGCAAGGCAAAGCATTAAATACTTTTTCATACTCATCTAATATCCAAGAATAAAAGCAATCAACAAAATGACTTTGTTCATATTTGTTCCTCCCATTTGATAGAAGTAGAACTTCATTCCAAACAGATCTATAAAAAGAGCACGTGGCCAACAAATGATCTACAATTTCATCTCTTACCTTACACATGATAGGCCTCCCTACACCAAGCCAACTTCTATTTTGGCAGTTATCTCATGTTAAATTTTTTTTGGCAAAATCCAACTAGAGAAATATAGTATTTTTAAGGAATTGTCTAGCTTCCATACTTGCTTCCACCACCATACTCTTTCTTCTTCCTACAATTCTTCCATTTTAAAAGAGAGTCACATTTTCATTGTATATTCTTGTGTACCTTTATTTGTTGACCTCTTGATTGTGTCTTCTTGATCTATGAGCTTTATAACACTATGTTTTAACATATTCGCACAATGACAATTCTTATGCATTTTCTACCTACAGATTGAGAAACTCTGCTAATTTCCAACCATGAGACCGAACATTTATACTAGCAGGGCAAGTTGCCTCTTCTAATAAAGAGATCCTCATATTATGGAAATTATTTACTAAGGCTTCTAATATTAATCTAAAAATCCTTAACAACCAATCCAAGGACCCTCTCCAATTCTCATTTAATTACATTTCCTTACTTGTTAGGCTAATCATTTACTCATTTATTGATTAATGGGAATGCTAAAACCAAATCTTTCCAAACATTGATGAACCTTGTGTATCTTTCCTTTGTTTTCTATACCAATCCTTTATAGATATTGATCCTTAAATACTTTAATTTTGTCACTTTACCACACAACTCTTTATTATAGATTAACCTCCATAAACTATTTGCAACTAGAACCATATTAAAATTTCATATGTTCTTCAAACCGCATTTCCCTACTTTCTTTAGATTGTAAATCTTGTCTATTTGGTTAATGGTATTCCTTCCTTTTACCTATCTATGAAAAAAAAACTAAACACTTGATTCAAATTTTTTTAAAATATTTTTAAGAATTTGTATCACATATATCCAATATACATTAATACTTTCAAAAATTAACTTAATCAATGTGGTTAATCTACCTTCCTATAACAATCGGTATATATATATATAACTTTTTGCCCAAAGCTTCTTACACATAACATGATTTATGTATACCCTAATCATATGCCAAATGTCAAACTATCATGCATGGCCAACAGTGCATCTCGAATTTGGCATAGATATAACAACCAACATGTTATCATGCCTCCAACATAATTAACAAATTACTAGGAATATTGAAAATTCAAAATGGGCATGGCTGAACCTCAATTCTTGTTTAGCATTTTGTTGTTAGTAAAATGTTGCAAAAGTAGGGAACAATTTTGTTGTTAATCAAATGTGGTAAAAGTAGGGAATAGCGCCTTAAATTAGAATGGTGGTTGATGGGATACAATTGATACCATCTTCTTCTCTTTTTCAAGAAGAAAAAACCTGTCCTTGTTATTCAATTGAATCAAAAGACATTAATACACACTGTAACATGACTGCCCACCCAGAGATTTCCATTAGGGGGAAAGGCACTTAATACCAAAAATCCCATCAGAAAACTGTCTCATCATGTGATGAGGACTGTCAGTTCAATCACATCGATCGAGAGCCAATAAGCTCTGTTCAGCATTCTAAAGAGGAACACTTTCTATAGAAAGACAGCTGCATGTCAAGGGTAAAATAACCCAAACAGAATGGAAAAAATCATATGCATGTGGCCAGGTATCCACAATGAGAGGAAGACCTCGTAAAACAAGCTCAAAAGAGCTGAATATAATCTTTAAAAACCAGAATATTCTCATCAAATTCCATAAAGCAGCCTTTTCCTTGGGGAAAACAAAGTGCCTTTTTAGAAAGTCGGTTAGCAGTCTTGTTGAGCTCTCGATATATGTGAGAGAATGACAGGTCCGGGAAGCTAGAGGCTAGCTTTTTAGTCTCCCTACACCAATGAACAAGTTCAGGTGGGGGGAGAGCAGCTGATCCCTTTACCCAATTGATGATTACCAAGGAATCACCAAAGGCTTGGGCAACAGGGATCCCCATCATATGAGATATGTGCAAGAGTGCCCAGAGACTGAGCAACTCTGCCTTGGTATTAGTGCCATGTCCCATCCCCAAAGAGAATTCCAAGTAGTGGGAGTCATTAAGAAATATGCACAGACCAGCACCAGCAATTGATACCATCTTCACGCGCATAATCAAATCATAGGTGTCTACGAATTATGTATATTAAAATTAATATTTTCAACTAAATATTAAAACAATTACCTTCAAACTTTCAACAATGTAAAGAATTGCAATTTTCCCGAAAATAATAATGAAGATATAAAGCCTTAATAAACACACACTTACATAGAATAAAATTTCCTAATCAAAATAATAATAAACAAATCCTTCTCCTCCGTTTCAATAAAACGCTACATGATTACTAAATCATTCATTGTAATGTTTAGTGAAAGATGGAAAATGTGAAACAACCAATGTCATGACGAAAGCATGGACGTATAAAGTTTTGTTTCACTCCTTTTTAACTTGGATAAAAAATTCCTTTCTTGCAAGCAAGTTAATAGCATCTTCAATGAGTAGAATGACAACCAATAGACATAAAGAAATATATTTATATTATTTATGGTAATTAATTGTGGAGAATGAACTATTTATATGTAAAAAAAAAATTTTATAGTGTTAATTATGAGTTTTAATTTGTTAAAGGTTATTGTCATTTTTTAAATGATAAATTTAAATTATTGATTTTTTATGAATTTGAATATTTTAAATGACTATTTTTTCTTAAGCTTAATAGTTTATTAATAGTCAATTTCTCATGAGTTTGAATGGCCCACTAGTAGCAATTTCTCACGAGCTTGAATAATCCACTAGTGGACAATTTCTCATGAGCCCATCATAATGGTCAATTTATCATGAGCTTGAATAATTCACTAGTGGCCAATTTCTCATGAGCCCACTATTCAAACTCATGAGAAATTAGCCACCGGTGGCCAATTGGCTATTTCTCATGAGCTTGAATAGTTCATTAAAGGTTAATTTCTCAAGAGCTTGAATAACCCATTAGCGGCCAATTTCTCTAGAGCCTGGATAGCCTACTAGTAGCCAATTTTTCGTGAACTTGAATAACCCACTAGTGGCCAATTTCTCATAAGTTTGTACACTAAACTATTAAAAGTCATGAGAAATTAGCCACTAGTAGGTTATTCAAGCACATGAAAAATTGGCCATTGGTGAAATACTAAAGCTCATGGAAAATTAGTCATTATGATTAATGCTACAAAAGATAAGTCATTATTTTTAAGTGACTTACATTATATGAGTTAATTCAAAAATGATATTTCACATATTAAGTTTTGAAAACCTCCTAACATACTTAAATGTTAAATAGTTCATTTAAACCTCTTAAACTATGATGAAAATATGTAATTAATTATATAACTTAACCTTTCCCATTCAAAATAACTTAAAAAAACAAATATCGTCCCTTTATGATTTGAAGGGTGCCTTACCCAAAAAGTCCTTCCAACCTAGCATAAGAACGTGATTGTCTTAGCATTATGAAGTGATGTTTCAGTGCTATGCTTCGATGTGTAAACTCAATCTTCCTAATATAATCTCAAAAAAAATATTGTTGCCATGTGGTTTGAAGTTAAAATATATATATATATATATATATACAAAAAAATCAATATATATATAATAATGATAATGATGTAAAAAATTTAAGCACAATACTATAAAATTTAAAAAATAATAATAATTATATATGGCAATGATGTAAAAAAGTTAAGCACAATACCAAAGTGAAAACATAGATGATTAATTAGCATATAGATAGATTTGAGCCTTCAACTTTACCAACTCAAAATAAAAATCTAAGGTACATATCAAGCTTCAATTTCCTTCATATGAAAGAAGGATAATTATTAAGGTTTTACCATTAAATTTGCGGTGGGTCATCACACCGCTATAATCTATATCGCAAGGAGACAAGCCTCTTGGATCAAAACATTGTTAACAATCAATATATAGTTTATAGAGTACAGTGAAAATGTGAGTACTTAATTACGCCGAAGGCGTTTCACAATGGAGACGCAATCTCAAAAGATTCCTCGTCTCCCTGGCCACTAAAATTTCGACACGTGTCCCTTGGTGATTGGCGAGTTTAGGTGATTGCACGTATATCCGAGTCGTCACGTTCATCCTCCCTGGCTCCGCGTGCGTACAATCTATAATTGAACTCTTCACACTTCCTCGAATCCCGCAAAAGCGTGGCTTGCTACAGAAGTCACCCTGGCTTGCTTGAACTCTTCATGCTTCCTCTAAGTTACTGATCTTTACATATCCTTGAAAGCCCATGATCTGTCTCCGTTTGTAGGTTAAATTCTGACCTGAGTTTGCATTTTTATTTGTTGAATGAATTTTTCCTTTATTATTATAAAGTTACAGATCTGGAAGGATAATACTTTCCTTGGTTGCACTTTGATGATCCTTATCAATTGGAGAGATTTCTTTGTATATGGTTCAAACATTATTTGTGTTTTACAAATCTATCTTGGTATATTCGCTGTATGCGATTTCATCTTGTAAGCATTTTAACTTAGTCTGCATTTGATTTTCCTGGTATGCTTTTATCCATGTTGGATGATAGAACCTTCCTTTGAATGCATTTCTAACATGGTTTGAATTTGGTATGCATTTATCTACATTTGATAGATCTCATATTGAAAAAAGTTTTTGGCCCATTGCTTGGTGTTTTATTTATGCATTTGATAGGCCTCTATCTTGATGGTTTGGATTTGAGTTATTGTTTAAAGTCTATTTCACCAAAGGATGGACTTGCAATGCTGAATATTGAGATTGTGTAACTAGGACAGTATTTGCGCTCTGTTTTGGTAAGTGATTTCCTCTTTGGTACTTTAGAGGGTCATAATTGAGAAAGTATTTAGCATTCAGGATTTGACAAATTAAATTAAACTTTATATCTAGGTTTAAAACAATTTAAGATTATATTTCCGAGTTTAGCTATTTCTTTTCAATTTGTGTTTGGCTTTCCGGAGTCTCGCATTCTCTTAGATGTTCGGCGGTCTGGAATACGCCAATCCTTCAAAGGCTTGGATTCAAGTCTTCAGAAGTGCATTACTGCGTTGAAACTTGGATTTGTGTTACTGGGACAAGTTTTTTCGTTTAAGGCAGGGTTTTCAGCAATTCTCTTCCTCTTTGTCACTAAGTTGAGCCGACAAAGAAGGAAGAAAAAGAAAAATTTACAAAATTTTCCAAGTACACAAAAATTCTAAGGCAAAGTAACTTCCGATTTCTGGAGTCTGAGGTCAAAAAGTGGAAATCGAAAGTGTAGAAAAGGCTAAGGTCCAAAGTTAAGTTTTCTGATGCTCAAGTTCCACACTAAAGGGTGTAAGGCAGAATGCGGAAGGCGGAACTATGGATAGAGTTTCCGTCATTTGATAGTTTTTCGACTTTCGAGTGCCGAAGGAGAAAAGAGAAAGGCGGAAGGCGGAAGACTGACAATTCACTTCATCACTTCCGAGTTCCGAGTTCCGAAGGCAAAAAGCGAAAGGCAGAAGTGCGAAAGGCGGAAGGCGAAAGACTGACAACTCACTTCGTCAAACCTTTGAGTTTTTGAGTTCTGAGTTCCGAAGGTGGAAGAATGACAATTCACTTCGTTGCTTCCAAGTTCCGAGTTTCAAAGGCGAAAAGTGGAAGGCGGAAGACTGACAATTCACTTCGGAGAGCCTTTGAGTTTCCAAGTTCCGAAGGTGAAAAGCGGAAGGCGGAAGGTGGAAGACTAACAATTCACTTCGTCACTTCTGAGTTCTGAGTTCTAAGTTCCGAAGGCGGAAAGCAAAAGGTGGAAGTGCGGAAGGCAGAAGTTGGAAGACTGACAATTCACTTCGGAGAGCCATTGAGTTTCCGAGTTTCGAAGGCGGAAAGCAGAAGGCGAAAGGCGAAAGACTGACAATTCACTTCGCTGCTTCCAAGTTTCGAGTTTCAAAGGTGGAAAGCGGAAGGAAAAAGTGTGGAAGGTGGAAGGCAGAGACTGACAATTCACTTCGTCGCTTCCGAGTTTCGAAGGTGGAAGGAAAAAGACTGAGAATTCACTTCGTCGAGCCTTTGAGTTTCCAAGTTTTGAGTTCTGAAGGCAGAAAGCGGAAGGCGGAAGGCGGAAGGATGTCAATTCACTTCGTCCAGCCTTTGAGTTTTTGACTTCCGAGTTCCGAGTTCCGAAGTTGGGAACAACTGTTACAGTGGTTCCTAAGCTTGAGAAATCAATCCTATTTTTCAGTGTGATTTAATGGTACCAAAAAGTTGAAAATGGTCGTGAATTTATGCGCTCGATTGCGCTAAATCGAAAGATTTACAAAAAAAAAAAAACGAGGGCGTTTCCCTCGACCCGCCCTTGCCCCCCATCGCCCCCCCTGAGAATAGCAACGTGAATTGAATAACTACACAAAATTGATGAGAAAACTACAAATTGCCTCAGAGAAAGCTTATGCATGGTGTGCTAAGCTCTGCAAAATGATGGAATAGCCTTCGTGAATTGATGTAACTACCAAAATGATGGAATAGCCTACGTGAAGTGATGGTGGGCTAATTATTGTTTTGATTTTATGGTTCAAAAATATATTTAGAGATTTTGTATAAGTTAAAGTATAATCATTTTAATGAGTTTAATTACTACATGATATTATTTATCTTAGTCTTGTATTTCTTATTTTAAAAATTAAAATTTATTTTTGTTTGGATAAATTAACTAAATAATTTAATATTTTAATAAAAATGGTATTAAAGTTAAAGACTAAATTTAAGAGAAGTATTGGTACTTTTAATGATAAAAATTAGAGATTCAATCAAAACAATTTGTCAAAATAAATAAAAATCGTTATTTTGTGGTAAAAAATTCATTCATTGGCATTATCAAATTCATTTTAAACCTCGAATGATTAAAATTTTGATGAAAAATGCTTTAACCAATAAAAACATAATCTAACATTAATCTAATTATGAAAAAGATTTGGATACAAAGCCCGTGGATTTGTGTGAAGCGACCTAGGTAATTGTTACTATAATTCTAAGTTTTTTTAAGGTATTTTTATTATTATTTTAAAAAAAATTATTATATTTTTTTATAAATAAGTTTAGAATGCATATATCAAATGTATATCAAACACGACTAACTTAAATATTTAGCTATGGCTGATTCATGAGGAATACCACTAAATGAATCCTCAAAATTTCAACCCTCTCTTAGTGAGCCCAAATCAAGTGCGACAACTCATTTCTACAAGGACATTTCACAAAGTGCACAAATATTTTGGGGGGTTAGCTTTTTCAGGTAGTTAATTTTTTTAATTTTCCTGATGTGAGTTTTCCTACTATGTCAAAATTTTATAATTTGACTATGTCAAAAGTCAAACCTAAATAAGTTAGAGGTAGGTTATATGTATTTACATGTAGACTATTTTTAATTGGTAATACACAGTTATTAAAATTGGGGTGGGGAAAGAAAAAGATATAGATTGGGGTGGAGAGAGAGGATAGGGTTTAGGGATAATTAGGGAAATTAAAGAGAAATAGAGGTATAGGATGCGAGGAGAGAGAAAGAAAGAGAGATTGCGGGTGGTAAGTGGTAGGAGAGGGTGATTAGGAGAGAGAGAGAGAGAGAGAGAGAGAGAGAGAGAGAGAGAGAGAGGGGGGGGGGGGGGGGGGGNTTTGAGGTAAGGAAAAAGAGGGGTGGTAGGGATAGGGGTGGGCATTGGGGGTAGATAAATAGTTAGATATGAGGGTAGGGATATCGAGTGAGGATTGAGGAGTTAAGGGTAGGGAGAGAGAGTGGTGGTAGGAATAAGCTGATGAGGAGTGTTGGGGTTGGAAATAGAGAGAATGAAAGAGAGAGAAAGGGGTGTTATTGGTTGTGCTCCAAGGGGGAAGTTAGA
>LPNX010137986.1:128102-141858 GCA_001517045.1 Pseudotsuga menziesii
TGAGGTAAAACCTCAGTTGTAAGTCGGGTCAGTAGTACCCACAAAAGTATTATTAAAATGTATTTTCCAGTCTCCCAACGTAAGTAAGAAAGGTTCAGTTGCGGAAAGACTCGATATTTTTACCCTCTCGACGTTCCTTTGCACCTCTCGGTGGAAATGCTAGTAAATATAAATTTTAATTTTAGTTTGAACAATACAACTTACAATTACAAATGGAATTGTATTTATGTAATGAACTTCCCATCTTGAAAATGGAGAGACAAAAAAGGACTATGAGTGAAATCGATAATAACGATAGAGTAGAGACTTTTTAAGTTAAATTTGTAAATATAAATGTTTTAAATTAACTTTATGGTGATATTAATCTAAATAAAATTGAATAATTACTTGTTGGAGATGTGTTATATTATTTGTATAAAGATTACTCATTTACAATTAGTCATTAATTTTTTTTGTCCATTTTTTATTATTTTTTGTGCTTTTGACTTATGGTTTTTTGGCCCATTGTTATCTAATTTTGGCTAAGTGATTAGAGTTGCAATATAATTCGAGTTAATGGATTAGGGTTTTGGATGATGTGAAATACCTAAATATTGTATTGTGAATGGTCAAGTTAATACAATAAAGAAGATATTACAAAATTTTAAAAAATCTTATCAAATTACAATAAAGAAGATATTATCAAATTTTAAATATATTACAAAATTTAAAAAGATCTTTCTCTCATATATATATTAAAAACACACATGACTATAGAAACAACTCATTTATTTCCATACAAACATAATTATTATGTAAAATAAAAATATGTGATTGAATATTTAATTACTTGTACTAAGTTTAATGACCCTATCATTTAGATAGAGCAAACAAAATTTCCTTGTCGGTGTCATTATTATAATTCTCCCTTTAATAATTGCCCTACATTGGGATCTTTGGTGATGTAAGAAAAACTTCGCTTCATATTAAGAAATGTAGGACAAAGTTTGGCATATTTTTTTTTTTTACTTCAAGCTTTGATCTGTGATCTTAGTTATAACTTTGGCACGTGTCATGTTGAATGGACGAGCCAACCCTTTGAAGTTTCATATTAAGAGAAATGGACCAGCCAAACAAATTCATAAACTCTGTTTTTATAGTTGAAGTGAACAAGGGAAATGTATATTATATTTATATAATCAATTAATTTTATAGTTTATATTATATTTATAATTAATTAATAGGTTTATTGTAATTTAAAATGGCACGGGGAAGATAATTCATTAAATATAGATAGATGGATTACTCTAATAACGATTTTGAACATAAATTATGATAAAGACATCCCCTAAAAGAAAGTTAAGATATTATCATATATAAATTTTATTTTTTAAAGTTAAGGGATTTATATTATATTAAACAAAATTTATAGAGTATGTAGTTTAAGTTTGTTTAATGGGAAATTAAGTCATAGATAAAACAAGAGTTTATCCTGTAATATATGAAGAGTTTATTTGGTTTAATAAATACTAGTACCAAAAACTAAAAACATTTTATAAATACTAGTACCAAAAATTAAGAACATTTCAACATGGTTATGATAACTAGAAACAAAGAAGATTCATGTAGAAAGATAATATTAGACTGAAGTATCATCATCAAAAATATGATTGAGAGGCACCTTGTTGTCCTCGAGTGGAATATGGGATTGATTCTAAAGCAACCGCTTCATAGTCCATACATGTGGTGGCCTTAATGGGATAGTTGAGCTTGGAATCTAGTTTCTTGTTATAGTCTTGGAGGTCATCTATCTGTAGAAGAAGCTCATTTCTCTCTTCCTTAGTATCCAACAATACTTTTCCCCAGAAGAGATTTTGTTGTCTAGTATAGAGAAACTATGTGGTAATACTTTGTTTCTTGGGTTCAAGTATTCCTCGAGTCTCAAACCCACAACCTCATTTCATCCTCAATATCCTTCGGCCTGGTGTAGTGTTGCTTAGTCTTAACCCAGGACTCTACTTGAGTTAGTTAGGCTTAGGTCTCTCAACGAACCTGCTAATAACAAACATCCTTGGATTCCCTTGCCTTTGTCTATATCTTAGGCTGAGAGCGATTGCTACTGCTCTTGCAAACTCTTCTTCCTTTGCCCCTTTCGTCCATCAAGTCATGGTTTAGAGAAGTCGCAAGGCATGGACATGGGCTATGAATTACAAAATGACATGTAGTATTTCCATCCAACTATGAATGGAGAACATCCCAAAGGAATGCAAGGTAGTCCCCATGCTTTGATATATGTCAAGGAAACCTCGCAAGATAGCTTTCCAAAATAGGAAACTTTGGGGAAAAGCAATGGACAAGGAGTAAAACAAGCCTTAAGAGATGTCAATTATCACCTGTTAACATCCAGTTTGAAATTGAAGAGGGTATTAGGTTTGAGGTTCATTTGTTACTACTTCCTCCGTCCCTGCACATGCCCATCATGACAATGTGAGCACCTTAAATGCCCATGCACCAATGCAATATCCATCTTTGAACCATAATGACTAGAGTAGTTGCTCGCTTGAACCTCCCTATCATCAAAATTATTGCTTTTGAGCTCAAGTGGCATGGATTAGGCTGGAAAATTGTCCTTCCCTCCCTCATGCTATCGCCTCATAGCATTGGGACTTGTGTGCGATGGACAATTTGCTGCATGGAGCATATGTGGGGGACGTCTGTTAGACTCCTCTCCCCTCCCTAACACCCCATCTACAAATATTTTAGTACATGAATGTCCTTTTAAGGTTATGAAGAGGTTATATCAATTGAACATTTGTGTTTTACAAAGAGTAGCTTATCAATCAATTAATAAAATGGAAATAAATAAATAAGAGAGATTTATGTTGAGAAAGTGATTTGAATATTTTTATTGGTAATTGTTTGATATTTCAATTGGTAATAAGCTTTATGGTCTAGTTCAATTATTTGAACTAGCTACCTATGGTATGTAGTTTATGGATTCTATTGAGTTCTTTGAAGTTATTGGTCATTATTATGGTTGTTGGTTGAGTCTCCCTCCATGATGATATTTTGAGGAAGAGGGAGATATCACATGAGGTTTTCATTAGAAAAACATGTCAATTGGATACACACCCAAAGTCACCTTTTTTTTAAATAGGAACTGTAAACATTTTCATTATGAAAAAAGACTGTGCACAACCATCCAAAACAAAAAGAAACCATGTCTGAAATTTGTTTTCATAATGACTGATACATCCATGACTACAACTATATTGTCTTTGCAAAAGTTTTTTTGTTTCTTCCAGTATTTCACCATGCTATAGGAGGGATAAACCCTGATAAACATGATGAAAATTTAACAAAATACAGAAAAACATCAGTGAAAAAACTTGTGTCTATGACACTACTTCTTATTCTTTGCTTCCATACCTAGAACAGGCTTTGAGACTGATACTTCTTCCTTTGGCTGCACTCCATTAGCTGTTGTCTCATGGCAGTGGCTACACTAGGTCATATTTACCATTTTTTGCACATATTCAGTGATTCAATCAACCTTTCCTAGAAGTTCCTTGATATCCATGTCCATGCCATCTATTTGTGATTCCTGGCAAGACAACTTGCTTAACGCATACCCAATGTCTGTTGAGAGCTCCTGGTTTGGTCTGAGTCCGTTGCAGACTACTTCATAAACCTTCCTTAGGTGAATTTTAAAATAATTATGTCTTCTTTGATACCGTTCAATCCCTCTATCGACCTGTTTCCCTCATGCTTCTCTTTCTCCATTGTTGCTATCTCCTCCAACGAGCACCTGGGAAAGCACTGGATTAGGCCCGAGAGATTCGAAACATAAGCCTCCTCTCTTGCCTCATTCTTCATCTCACCTTGCTGAATGATACTCTGTCCTTGCCATTGATAAAAACCCCACTCTACTTCCATTTTGCATGCGAGAGTAGCAATAAAGAAGAACTAGAGTAAATTTCACCCTCCTTCGTCATGAATGTTCTGACCGATGATCACGCAAGCTTGTGCATGCTGCCCTCCACGTATCCTCCCTCCAATACATTGAAGTATGTCCTTTTGACCCTCACATTGATCAGTTAGGCTAGTTATAGAGTGTGGTGATTTTTGGGCCCTTCATTTTTATAATACACCATTCCTAACTCAAGGCTAGCTTCCTTGTTAGCTAGATAATCCACTTTCCCATTGTTTTCCCGAAGAACATGCAAAAAGCTAATTTATTTTCCAGATATGAGGTGTGATATTCTTCTAGCAACTATTTTACATATGGTATTTCATTTCTCATATCCTTTCTGCATCTTTTGTATGACCTGTATTGAGTCTCCTGTTATGATTACTTTGTCTATGTGCAGTTTGGCAATGAGTTCGAGCCCATGTAGAAGAGCCATCCACACATCTTCATTGTTAGTTTTTATTCCCAGTCCCCATGCAAAATAACCTACTATATTTCCTCCTGGATCGAAGATTATCCCTCCCGCACCTGCCTCCCCTAGGCTCCCTTTAGAAGCTCCATTGAAGAAGAGAATGTGAGATTTTAGGTTCTCCAACCACTTTTGAAATTATTTTTTGTTGTATTTGATTTCCCATTCCTCTATTCCTTTTGAAATTCTTTGGACCGAAGTGAACTCTACCTTATGAACTATTTACACCATCTAACCTCGTTCCTGGATAAGGGTTATTGACTGGGATATGTTATACCTTTTTCTCCTATGCTCTCTGTAATTATGCTCATTGCTTAAACACTGCTCTTATAGGGTTAGTTGATCGCCTCTCAAATGTGAGCCATATCTTCTAGCATATATTTTTGGGTGCCACTCCCCATAATTTCTGTAGAGATGGTTTTATCCTCAGGTTCCTTGGAAAGTACTTTTTTCCAATTAACTATAGTATCATGTACTTGACTCGACAGTCTTATTTTACCCCCCAGATGTTTCATTGTTTTATTCCAAACCTCTTTGGCAAAGGCACAATTCAAGAAAATATTATTTGTGTCCTCCTGTGAATTTTTGCATAGGGCACATCAATTTGACCTTGAATTCCTCTTTTCCAAGATTGTCTGCAATGAGGAGCTTATTATGCGCAAGCATCCAAAGGAATTGATTTATCTTTTTGGATTCCTAAGGAATTCCATACCTTTCTCCATTGCCTAGTATATTTAGGATGAAAATTCCCTTCCAACATTGGATACCCTTCCTTAACAAAGTACTCTCCTGATCTTCCCCGTCCTCTTCGATCCTTTTCTCCCCTGTGGATTGGAGCTTTCCCATGGAGGTTCCTCCAAAATACTATGTTCTTGTTATAACTGAATTGGCAAATTTAAATCCTTCCAACCTTTCCATTCTCTAGAGCTTGCCCATGTTGAGATATCATTTAGACAGATGAATTCTTTATTTTGCATCCATTGATGAATTCCTTCAAGGCCTCTCATTGTATCTAGTCTAGGGTGACCCATAATGCTATCTTCCCATATCTTTATTTTCTTCCAATTACTAAGAATCCAATAAGCCTTCTCTTTTATGATACCTGCAGAAGCTTTACATAACTCCCAAATGTGGGTTTCCTTTCCTTCTCAAATGTGCTCAACACTTCTTAACCTTGGCCTCCTTGTGTATTTCTTCCTCGGATCTTCTTTCCATTACTCCTTCCTCCCCATAAGCAATCTCCAGACCATATTGGCTCCCATTGTTGTCTTCATCAACCGCAGTTCTTTGATTACAAGCCCTCCATTTATCTTTGGACTCTTCACAACGTTCCAATTTACTAAATGAAACTTCTTCCCTTGTGATTTTCCTCCCCGCCAGAGGAATTTCCTTAGTTCCGTGCTTATGCTATTCATTACATTTTTGGGAGCTAATAATATCGCACTATTGAAAATGGGGTAAGAGGAAACAACATATTTAATGAGGGTTACTTCCCCAACCAGGTTGAGCCATCTCATTCCCTATGACTGAACTTTATTCTTGATCTTTTGAAGAATTGGGTCTTATAGCTTGCGCTTTTCCTTATGATTGGAACACCAAGAGATATGAAGGATTCCATTCCATCTCTACCTTGCACCTCAGAGCCAAAGATATTTCCTTCAAAATTTTAGGATTGCAATTCCACCCGTAAATACAACTTTTTTAGACTTTGCTTCCCCCCTTGATGTAGAGAGAAATAGGTCCAAGGTATTTTTAAAAATGCTTAGCTAGGTTGATAGAAGTGTTTCCCATAAGTATGGTATCATCAGCAAATTGAGCATGGTTTATTGGGTTAACTCCTCTGGCTATCAACAATCCTGGAATTGAACCCTCATGCATCGACATGTTTAGTCTTCTACTCACTTGATCCCTAAGGCAAAGGCAAAATTCTTGTCTCTGTCAATCTATGGAACATCAATAGGCAAATAGGTTGAGCCAAGCTTGAAGCCTCCCATCCTATGGTAAGAACATGAGCATTTATTAAGTATGAAGTGATGTTTCAACATCAAGGTTCCTGTATAAAATGATTTTTTTCTTTCTAAAAGTAAATTAGGAAAATTTATTTTCCACACGTAAATCAAACTGCATGCCTTAAGTCACTTGTTTAGGAAATTGGATAATATAATAATGATGTGAAAATTTAAAGCATTGAAAATAATTTAATTCATAGCTAAAACATGCCACCAATAAACATTAGAATAAATTTAACCCCTCATTTTCTCAACTCAATATAAATATCTAAATTTATATCAAAGGTTCATATAAGACTTTCCTTTCTTTCGGACAACTAATAAGATTTTAGCATCACTTTGTGGTGGGTCATCCATGCTACTATAAGCCAAAAAAAAATCATAAAGAAATGAATCTCCATGATTAGTAAACATAAGTCTCTAATAAGCACAACATTTAATTTGTATATTAAACTTTACAATCTCATAATTAAAATTTAATTAACATAGAATTATGTTTCAATAATAAACTTCCCATTTTGAAAATGAAGAGACCATACATAGAGAAAAAAAAGTTACCATGTATGACATGGATACCAAACTCGATGAGTTGACCATCTAGATAAGGCATCAAAGTTTTATTTTCCATGTTCATTTTTATTTTTTTCCATTGCTTATAGTTTCTTTAGATTGGGATATTTGGGGATATAAGATAAATTGAAATGTCAATGCCTAAACGCTAGTATATTTGAAAAGTGCGGTATATAGAGAGATAAACAAGTGCATGCCTGACCTAAATACTCTTCTAGAAGGATGGAGATGTTATATAAATTAGACATAAAGGGTCATCCCTTGACCCATTTCAAAAAAAGTTAAATAGATCTATCAACCTCAAATAGATTAAAGAAAAAATAAAAAGGCGAAATAGCTATTTTCTAATGCATTAGATGATCTCAATAGTTGCTTGATATATCAATTCTAATTATATTCAAAGTCGCCTTCCGAGATAAAAAGAAACATGTGGACATAATTGGCAACCAAGAAGGCCACTTTATTAATTAAATGTGACAATAAAGGGAAGGTAACGTAACATGACATAACCTCTATGAAAGCAATGGGATGTCTTTCTCTTTTTCAGATAAAAAAAATGGCTATACTTTAATTGAATGGATGTCTTCAAAATCAATTTAAGCACATCATGCTTTATTTAATTGTTTAAATAGTTTTTTATTTTAGTGTTTGAGAAATTAGTTTTTATGACTAATGTTATAGTAAATGAGTTATGATAATTGTAACATAATTAATTTTAAAAAATAGATTTCTTAAATTGAGTTGAGAAATTTTGTTATATATTTAAATTATTTTAATTGGTTGATGTAGTTTTTTTTTATGCTGGTAAGAAGTTAAAATTAATTTTAAATCATAATGTTTTTTGAAAAAAATAATTATAATCATTGTGATTTGAAAAGTGTTTTTATTAACATAAACCTTTTAATCTACAACGAAACATGATTTTTTAATAAATATGAAGTGATGTTTCAATTTTGAGTTTTCAAGAGGAAATTCATAAAAAGTTTCAAACTATAATGTTTAGAAAAATTATCCTCTCCATTGATTGGAAAAGTGTTACATGTCACTATTTAATAAACATTAAATGTAGATATGATAATGGTGTAAAAAAATTAAGTATTGGAGACCACTGATTCATGGTGAGAACATGAACGATTAATAAGTATGGGGTTGGATTTAAGTTTTCAACTTTACCAACTCAAAATAAAAATGTAAGGTTCATGTGAGACCTTATCTTCCTTCAAATGAAAGAGGAAAAATCAATGTATTTGTACAATTCACTTTGTGGTGAGTCATCCACATCACTATAAGCTAAGCTAAATCATAAGAAAATGTACTAGATTCATGATTAAAACACTAAAAATGATCAATATATATATCTTCTAGAGTATAATGAAAATATGAATGGCTACTAAGCACACAAATTTAGTTTGAACATTAAAGCTTGCAAACTCAAATGGAATTATATTTGAGCAATAAACTTCCCATCATGAAAATGGAGATACCAAAAATGAATAAAAAACAAATACCATGCATCATTAGAAGAGTATGCAAGAGTGAGCATACTTTGTGTGAATGAAAACGATAATAATGAACAAGTGGATACATTTAAAGTTAAATGAAAATGGATATGCTTTGAATTAATTTTATAGTTATGTAAGTTAAATAGGAATTGTCAATTCGGGTAACTTGAGTAGATGAGAGGAAAGTTGTTGTTTTTTTCATAGGTAAAAGAGCGCAGTTTATTCTTATAACAAACCATCTTTTACATGACCAAAGGCCTTTCATATATATCAACAACACTGTCTTACAATGGAGTAAAAAAAATTCATCAACAACCATAGATCTACTTAAAGAGTACGAGTCACATATCAACCACTTCATATCAGAAGATAGTAACATTCTACTTACTTTCATACGCAAATCAAAATCTGTCGCCAAAATGTGATCCTTATAAAAACAAAAAAGTTTTTTGCCCAGATAAAAGTTTTTTTTTTGGTTTAGTTTGGGTCTTTAGGAAAGTTGTTATCCTCTCGTGCCTAGGTTCAAATCTCATTTTGTGGCATGCTTGCTCATTTCGTGAGTCAATTGTTGACTGTTGACTCAGCCTTGAGTCATAAAGAATCTAGTTTACCTTGGCACAATCCTTTCCCCAAAGCTGTATCGACGAAAATTCATGGTGGGTATAACTTTTTACTACCTATTACTTTATGTTCACACAAATTAATAAACCATCAATTTAAGATTTATATAAATTTAGGGAGTGTCAAAAAAAAATTGTAGGCCACAAAAAATTATAAATTATCATTTAAAAAAATGTTATTGGTTAATTTTGAAGGCCCGAAAAAAAATAGTAATCCAAAAGAATCTTTCAATAAATACAATACAAATTTTCATATTAAGATTGAAATATTTGTAGAATGTTAAATTTTTTAATAAGAAATTAATGTTCATTTTCTAATATCCAAATTACATCATTTTCATTAATAATCTAAATTAAAATTAAAAAAATGTACATGTTAAACCAATTGGCTAATAAATTCTTTAACATTATTAAAATGGATAGCCAAAACATAATAATATTTTACACGTACATACAACAATATCATAATGATGATTAATAAAGTTATAAATAAAAAAATTAATTAATTATTTATATGTATAACATTATGATTGAGACTACTTCCAATTTTAAAACAACAAACCAGCTTGGTCAATAAGGTTTTAGATTTGTCTCTCAAATATTGATAAATATAAAGTTAAAATAAGTAATATGTAATAGATATGTAATTTAATAGATTAATTGTTGGGATTGATTTATGTTGGGATTCATTGAAAAAAATATAAAGATAATTTTATTTTCAAATAAAGAAAGATATTTATGATAGGGAAGAGGCACAAATAATGCATTATAATCGCAACTTATAACTCATATTGACAATTGGAGTTGTATGCTTAAAATGACAATGGTATATTCATTTTTTTGTGTAACTGCTATTTTATTTCATTAATTATGTTTTTTTCATAATCATTGATTCAATGCTAAATGCAAGACATTTTGGAACATTATCATGTTTTCATATGGTTAGAAAAATATTGTTTAAAACAAAGTTTAAAAACAAAAAAAAAGCAAATTTCTCTTTATGTGGAGATAATGTTGCTACTCTTAAAAAATGAAATAAGAAATCATTCACATATAACTCAGTGTTTTAACTTTATAATGCATACACATATCTGAACTCTAAACCTATTATTCATTTAAAGGGATTAAAAAAAATTAACACAAATTTATTGGTGTTTAAATATCTAGTATTAAGAATTTTACCCAAAAGCAACTTTAAAATATTTTGATTTCTCAAAACATGCAAAATTATTGATAAAAAAATAAATTAATAGAAGTTATGTATAATGTTGTTTTCTTCTTTTATACAAACTATGTAAACTATGCACAAGTATCTTTGCTCAAATTTTCCAGTGTAGATTAAGCACACTTTGTTTCCATTTATTTTTCTATGTAGAAGTTTGGAACAATAAGATACACTCTTAAGTTTAAGCAATTCCTTATGGATCCACACCCTTCACTTCTCCTTATTCCCACCCATAATTTTGCAAATAAATTAATTGATATTAAACTTTTTCAAAATAATATAATATTAGCTAAAAAATATATTACGATGAGATAATCATAAAATTAAGCATGCTTATAAGATTGGATTTATGAAAAGAAAACAAATTAATGGGGCATCACTATTAAAAGGAGAAAATGACTCATAAAATTTACGGGTTAAAAAGTTTAATGTAAGTTTTCTTTCCAAACCACACATTAAAAATGGTTCAATATGGACAAAACATTCAAATTGAACATAAAATCTCAATAATGTCTAATATATTTGAAAAAGTAAGTCCAAATTTGACATATTGTTTTTGAATGTAGACTTTGTTATCGTAATTTCTAGTTAGCAACCTTCCTACATTTCATCTTTAATAGACAAGCTAATGAAAGTTTATAAAACCTTTGTGTATAATTTGATTGCATATTGCTTTGTAGTAATTATGTTCAATTTCAACAAATTCATAATGAATCAATAAATGAGGCAATCTCATATTCCCAAAAGTGATGAAAGAGAAGTTGGTGCGGTAGTACTCATGCACACCATATGTACTTATTTTCTTCAATTGTATAATTTATACACATGGTAAATAGAAGCAATAATTTAGTTGATGATTTTGCCTCTAGCCTCGACAAATTAAATTATTGTTCAAATAAGCGTACACAAATAAAGGTTTATATTCAAACATATGTTTTTCATGATTATCTTTAATGTATAAGTAATGGAGAAGTTTATAGAATGTAATCTAGGCCACATATGGCTTGTTTGAAATTCATGCCTAGGTCATGGAACATATATTCCTATTAACATACAAAATTTACTCACCTACTTTGTCATTAACTTCATCACCATTATGCATCATAATCAACAGTAAAAGCACCATTTTCATTCCATCTCATCCATATGAACTAAGGAAATGACCAAATGGCTAAAAAATGAAAATTCAAACTCAAATATTGACCATAATTAAAGGGTCACACCTTTTCCTTCAAAAGGCACAACCTTGAATGAACCTATTTCCCAAAACCCCATGTCTCCATCCAAAAGTTCATATTTCAATTATAATTTATCATTTCACGATTCCCCAAAGGAAGTAGTGGCTAAAAGCGGACACATACATTGACATAGTCGAAATTAACAATGGTTCTAACTTCCAAAACCCTGACCGCTTCACGCACAACATGATTTGAACCCAAAATCTGACGTCATCTGACATTTCGTACGGATGTGTCAAACATCAATCATTGAGAAATATAGCGATCAAGAAAGTTTAATAGCGCCGTCGAATATACGATACCTAAGTCATCGGTTTTTCAACGCACCAGCGTGTCGAATATCCGATCCGGGAGTGTCGGATATCCGACGGTAAGTCGTAGGTTTTAAAAAAAAATGTCAGATTTGAAAGATTTGAAATTGTTGGTCCCATATTTTCAACGGTAACTATGTTCAAGGTGTCGAATATCCGATGCCGGGCCATTATAAATTTAAATTTTTTTAAACATTTCGACATGTTTGTTGTAGAAGCGACGGACGATTTGCAAAATTATTTGTTCCTCGACGGACGATTTGCGAGAATTATTTGTTCCTCGATGGATGTTTTCAGGAATTGTTTTATTCTTCAACGGGCGGTTGTGGGAATTTTTTTCTTCGATAGACAGTTTGCCGGGATTTTTTTATTCTTCAACTTCTCTTCGTTTGACAAAATGTTGATGCGTGGAACTTGATTTTTTAAGACAAACAGTTATATTCATTCATGAAGTTTGTGACAAAATGTCAAATAGAAATATTCCGGATCCAAACGAAGACAACCGACAATTGCTTGCTAGACTATGGGATGCAGCGAAATGAAGGGGTGATGGCAACTGTTATTGTCCGTGTACTCAATGCAGGGGATTTAAGAGGAGAAGAATATTGATCTCAATAGCCACAAAACATTGCAGGGGACATGGACATGCTGAGGGGAGGAACAAATATCGTCCATTTATAGGTTTAGCATTATAAAGTTTATTATATTCTTTGTTTTGGTAATTGTATGTATTATTTTTATTTTTCATATATAAATGTATATCTATTAATGTTTCCATGTATTTATATTAAAGGAAATACACCCTACAACATATCGTCTAGAGGAAGTGCTTTCAGAACAAGTTCAGGATCAGGATCATGGAGCGTGTATGTTTAATGGAGAACAAGTGAATGATCATATTGAACAAGATGATCATACTGATAATGTAGTTGAAGATGATGGTACAAATACATTGATCCACGATTCATTTAATGTTAGAATGGATGATGACGATGATGTTGATAATGAAAATGATGATGACTTTGATGATGTTCACGATATACCTCTTCTCGATAAGGCATATGAACCCATTTATGAAGGCTCCAAAACAAATCTTATCTCTGTTGTATTGATGATAATGAACTTGAAGGTTATGAATGGTCTTTCAAACATTGCAATCACACGGATGCTAAGGTATGTAAAATAATCCATCACATATATAGGATCGTGATAAATTTTATATGTATTCCTCTAATAATTGTATTGTTAACTCATTATTGATCATCGTATGGATGAAGCGTGTTTCGTTAATATTATTTATTTATTACATTAACTATTTTTTTAATTTTTTGTAGCTTGATAGCTGAATTTTTGTTACCACCATCAAATCTTTTACCTCGCACATATCGAGATTCATCTTCCATCATGAAAGAGATTGGAATGCATTATGAAGCAATTCATGCATGCCCCGATGACCATGTTTATATTATAATCAGCATGAATTTGCAACAGAATGTCTGGAATGTCATGTAAGTAGATATTGTACAGATAAAGTAACAAAGAAGGTGCCTCAGAAGGTTCTTCGTAATTATATTCCCATCATTCCATGTTTGCAACGACTGTTCAGGTGCAAAAACATAGCGCAATTTATGGATTACCATGCCAGGAACAGAAGTCAAAGATGATGTTATCCGAATGCCTGCAGGTGGTTATGCTTTTAGAGATATGGAGGAAAAGTGGCCTCACTTTAAAGAAGAACCACATAATCTTAGGATTTCTTTAGAAGCAGATGGTGTTAATCCATTTGCACAGATGAAATCCATTTACACGGTGTGGCCTATTTTTGTTATCAACAATAACATTCCTCCATGGTTGTCAATAAAG
>LPNX010137990.1:0-38237 GCA_001517045.1 Pseudotsuga menziesii
CCTGCTATCCTGCCCAGCGTCAGTAAGATGGCCTTTAGGCCCAGTACCTATATAGCGTTGGTGGGGACTTGGCTCCCCACCTTCTCTGTCTCTGGATAGTAGTACACTGCGATGTACTCGTCAATACTCAGCCCATGACCTATCCCTCCACAGGAACGAAGGTTCACCGTCTCACCTCGTCGTGATAGACCTATGATAAAGTAGATATCCTCCACCTCAATGGTGAGGAACATACCGTCTAGCCGGAAGGACTCTGAGTTCGGATCCCAATAGTCTACAAGCATCTGTAGTAGTCATGCTTTGGCCCTCAAGCCTCCTAGGCACCAAAACTTGTAGAGTCTGCACCGTCTTAGAGCTTCTTGAGCCATTCTGTCAGCCCTTACTGCTTCCTCTACATCACCGTGCTCGCGTTCTCGCCACTCTAGCACCATCCTGCATGAGAAGTTGACCAAATGTCCATTAGATTCATGAAAATCTTAGTGCGCGGCGTCATACGCGGATGTTTTCAAAACAGCCGCGTATGTACGTGGTTTCTGGCCCCTTTTCTGCATATAGCCATCCCTATACGCGGAAAAAGCCTCGATACCCGCGTGGGTCGTGGCGTTCATGTAAGTTTGGCCCTTAAAAATTCATTTGACCATGAAAAATTATAAAATTTGTATTGAAATGCAAGCTGAGAACATGAGTAAGTACCTGGATGAATCGGTTGTGAATTCCGCCGGCTGGATTTCCTGGAATTTGCAGTTGAATATCAGAGCTCCAATGGGTAAAAGTTTCAAATGATGTATATTTTTTACTATTTATAGAAAAAATTTCAAATATTTGAAAATTTTTACCCCCTTTCCTATAGTTTTGATCGTTTCTAACCATTTTGGACCGTTTCTAACCTAATCTATGATGTAGAAGACCATTTTCAGCGTCGTTTCAGCCTTTGGATTGACCCGTTCGTACTGATCTCAGGTATAACGTCTATACTGGCATATAGGTTAGGTTCACCACCATTTTCATTTTGCATGACCTTATGACCATGTCACTATATCCTTAGGTACGAACCCACTCTGTTATGTTACGGAACCTTCTTGCTGCTATAGAAGTGGCATGATATGAGTGGTAGAGACTTACCTTACATGGGTACCCTAGTTAGCGCCTTATTTGCATTTGGTGCCCATGCCGATGTTTCCCCCTTTAGGGTGTGGGAGTCCATTGTATAGTATTGCCATGACATTTAGCAAGAGACTCATACTCCTCTTGATCTTATGCTGGCCTTTTTCCCTACGGACTCCCCTTGTATCAAGTTGTGGATGCATTATCATGAGCTTTGCCTGTCTTATTGAGCTTTATGCTGGCTCCCCTGACATTGCGTTTCAGCCATATAGCCTAAGCTTGTCTCATGTCTAGCCATGCAGAGCCTTTATGTATATCCACTGCTTGGAACTAGTTTGTTTGCCTTCATGACACTCGTCTCCTCCTAGTTTGTAACTATAAAGCTAGTTTATTCTTTTGTCAAGCTTTTCAAATAACTGAAAAAAGACCAAAAAAATCAAAAAACCAAAAATCCAGACAAGAAAATATATTATCTTTGGCAGCTGTCGAGTCGTGTCACCTTCGAACAGAGCAGTGTATATCACATCCATTGGTTGGGTTATAGTTTGACTTAGGAGCTGTACTCGTTATCTGAGTTTTATCTCCACCAACTGGTTAAGCTTCCAGTCCTTATGGAGCCTCTATTGATGCCTCCTGCATCATAGAGATGTCCCAGTTTGTATATCGAGTCTATGCTGCCTTCATTCAGTCACCATACGCCGTTATGCTCTTGTTCGAAGGAAGTTGAAACCTGATTCGGCCATTCCTCAGTTATCTTGACTTTGCATGTCAGCCATTCCCGGTACAGTTACTGGTTCATGCACCTTATGATCGAGTCCTTCCACATTATACAGCTTTGTTGAGTACATCGTGTTGGATGATGGGGGATTCCCTAATTCCCTCCTTCCAGCGGATTTCATCCCATCGACTTCAGATCATTTATTCTGGGATTGGAATCTAGAGTCATTTTGAGTTCCTTGAGACTTGCATTCATCAGTGGCAGGTTCTCTCACCATCGACAGTTTTGGGAATACATCAATGTCCCCTGATCGATGGATTCTTTCAAGTGTTCGACCTCAACACATTTATTCACACTTGTTAGTTTGCACTCTAGTACCTTGATTCCCATTTTCATTATTGGTGGGTGATCTCACGTCTGTTAACGGTATACATTAATGATGAGTAATCAGACGATGGACTACTATGTTCGACCTTGACACCTCTATTCGCATAGTAGGACATGTACTCGTAGCGGTTTGTGTAGAAGACCTTCCAGATTGGTGGCATCCACTATATGCTACCTCCTTGATCGTGCCAGTGTTCATGAGATTTCAGCTCTCGTGACTTGTTCCAGTATATGTCAGACATTTCTAGCCACTATGGAGATATTGATCTGTTGTATATCTTCATCCTATGTGGAGATCATTGTACTTTGTATATCTTCATCATGGAGATTCTGATCTATGTATATTGTATGTGGCGATGACCACATCTATGTGTTATCATGTTTCATGCATATTCATGGCCATTGTACTCTTATGTATCCGGGACTGCTATATGTACTTGCAGTTATATGCAGAGTTGTATTATGGTATTATGCTGATTGGGTGGCTGGTCTTCCATTTGGGTACCTTCATCACTTCACTTCTGGGATGGACTTATAATGTATTTCGGCCATCGTATAACCCCTCTGATCTCATACATTAGGGGGCATCTGTTATAGCGGATTTCACCACACTAGGTGAATCACACATGGCATGGCCTTCCCCTATCCCGCTGCAGACTCATTATCCCCTATGGACCACCTTTTGTCTTTTGATGTATCATCGACCATCCCTAAAAACATTAGAAAACTGATATACGTGGCATTTTCCCCGATAACCGCATACATACGCAGATATTCCCTCTATAGTCACGTACATCGGGATGTGTATATAATCCAAAATCCTTTGGAGCGTTCATTGTCTTGGATCTGACTCACATGACTCCTAGCCTTCCATATGCCTTGAGATCACATGGATTCGACCTTTCAGTATCACTTTGAAAAGCTATATAAGGAACCATTGAGACATTGAAAGCAAGAAGAGAGAATTGAGAGTACCAAAACTATAGTCCATTGTTGCCAGAACTTATGCTTGAGTCTGCATGCCTTTGTCCCTTGGAGCACTGTTGTGTTCTTCCCAAGCTTGCCCTTTGCTAGTAAGCTTGCTATCGGAGTGATGGAGGATTGAGGTGGTGGAGGCCCAAGTGGGGGATTCAGTTTCTCCGGTTCGCAGACGTGTCGTCAAAAGTTGACACTTGTAATCTCTGATTCATATTAATAGAAATATCTTTTCCTGTCCAGTAATGTGTATTTGAATGAATATTGTTTCCATTGGAATATTTCAAATGCTCATACATTATTGATTTATATATGCTAGAATAGATCTAACACCATGAAATATAGTATGCTTGTATTGTTTACTTGTTGTTGAGGACGTGCTATAACAATTCAAGTTGAAGATTGGAAAGCTCAACGGGGATCTACTTCAACCGTCTGGAATAAGGTACGAGGTTCGATCCTTTAGTGTTATATGTTTTTATTTCTATTGCATATTGGGAAAGATTGATTTCTGGAGTCTAGCTGTCTGTTGTGGTACCCCAAGCCATAGGAATTTCTCTCCGTAACACCATATTACAAGAAAAGAGAGGACAACAATCAGTCTCAACCTCCTCCGCATAATACAGAATCTATGAATTTGACAGAGATAGGGATGGAAAAAAATTTCACTTTCCACCAACAACCCCACTCTGAGAAAAATTGTCCACAATGGATAAATTCAATGACATTGGTTATGAAACAGATGTTGGATTCTAGATTAACCGAAGAAGGAGATGAGGAAAGAAAAGAAAGTACCACTGCAACTAATGAGCAAGAAGAGGAAAATATGGCTTTGTGGAATTCCATTTCCTTATTTGATGCTGAAGAGGAAATCAACGTAGCAACGAGGAGCCAAGGGCCGATTAAAGACAACGGTCTTATACTGCCAAAGATCAAAAGGCTACAAAGAAATATAAAGAAATTTCAAAACAGACCCTCAGCTGATGTAGTTCCAGAATTCACTATTACCAGCCAAGATCCTAGGCAGAATGACTTGCAGGCCAAGCCAAGTGAAGAAAAGATGAATGCTGATAAACCTCACCCCATTGAGCAGCCGATGGATTATGACATCATGGAGAATTTAAAGAAGGTAAAAGTGAATGTTCCACTATTCGAAATGTGTAAAGTGCTGCGGCAAAAAGAAATACTGTTGAAAGCGCTTGAAGCATCGGATGAGAAGATGCCCACGGATAATCAACCTCAGGAAGAAGAAGAAATTGGAGAAACCAGCATTGGAGGTAATTCTAAAAGCAAACATCCACCTTTCCTCCTCACATTTGAAATTTTCAATCATAACGTGCACAATTGTCTGGTAGACTCAGGGGCATCAGTTAATGTCATGCCCATATCAGTCTGTAAAAAGATAAATGGGCAGCCTAAGCCATCCACATGGAGGGTTTTTCAGTTGGATAGGACATATGTAAAGGTAATTGGTGAGATGGAAGGTGTCCTAGTCCGTCTGGCATCCAATGACAAAGTATGCAAGTTATTAACATCGTGGTGGCCGATATACCAGACGCTTACAATCTTGTCCTGAGCAGAGATTGGTCGGCCAAATTAAATGGATATTTCGCCTCTAATTGGTCGCATCTGTGGTTTCCATACAAACGAAGTCCAAACTAGATTAATATTCTGAGAGAACCTCACATGAGATACAATGTTACTCAACTGAATGAGAAGAATGAACCAGTGGATTCTGTATTGGGAAACTATTAGAACCAGGAAATTACCAAGCAGAAGAAGCCAGCAACACATCAGACACTCAGCCTGATCTCTTTCGTTTCTCACAGGCTGATGAGATTGACTGTAAAATAGTAGACTTAGCAGTAGGAATAGATTCACATTCAATAATTAGTGATTTTTGGATTTTGTTTTTTGATGGCTCTAAGACATTAGAGGGGTCAGGGGCTGGCTGTGTCCTGATCGACCCACAGAAGAATAAACATTTCCTTTCATGTATATTAGAGTTTGATTGTACTAATAATATAGCTGAGTACGAAGCACTGGTGCAGGGACTAAAGAAAGCAATTGAATTAAAGGTAAGTAATCTAAAAGTTTTTGGGGATTCCGAAATTATTGTGAAACAAATACGAAATCAAATACATTGTGTTTCCCCTCACTTGAAAGCTTACCAAAATGAGGTATGGGACCTACTTAAATTTTTTAATGCCTTCAATATTATTTCAATTCCAAGAATTAAAAACGCAGCAGCTGACCTGTTCGCTACATCAGCCGCTAGGCTCGTACCCACTAATAATTGATCAGTGTGTCGAACTGCTTTTCAGGCCCTTAGTACTAGATATGATCACCAACTTGCGGGTGTTCGACGATGATCGGCAAATAATAGAATGCTTGACAAATGGCGAGGTCTTTAAAGGAGCCATTATAGATGATGAGGAACATCAGGCCGAGATGAAATATGACAATTTCATTCCTAAAGGTGTCAGAACGTTAGAAAAAGTGTTCGATTTAAACGAAAAGTTCAGAAGACCAGCCAACGTGAAGACCCATAGCTCATCTCTACAGTTCGAGCTGATAAATTTAGGGACTAAGATGAATCCCAAATTTGTAAATCTCGGCAAGTGTTGTTCACCAGCAGAAAGAGACAAATTCATCAGTCTGTTTAAACAATATAAAGATGTTTTCGCATGGACGTACGAAGATTTGAAAACATACGACACCAGCATCATCAAGCATGTCATCCCCATTAAAGCAGGCGTCAAGCCTTATCAGCAACCGTTAAGAAAAATGCATCCAAAGTTGGAACCGCTGATTCAGAGTGAAGTGAAGAAAATATTGGATGCTAGAATTATCTTTAAGGTCAAGCACTCTGAGTGGGTATCAAATCTGGTACCAGTGAGAAAGAAATCTGGAGAAATCAGGTTATGCGTGGATTTCAAAAACTTGAACCGAGCTTCAGATAAAGATAACTACCCTGTGCCACCCATGGAGCAATTGCTACAAATGGTCTCGGGTTCTAAACTCTTTTCATTATTAGACAGTTTCTCTGGCTACAATCAAGTATTAGTGGCCGAAGAAGACAGATTGAAGACCACGTTCAGGACCAAATGGGGAACCTTTGCCTACAGAAGGATTCCCTTTGGGCTTATAAATGCTGGAGTGACATTTCAAAGGGCTATGGATATAGCTTTCCGCAGATTGATTGGCTGAAGTGCTGTATTATACCTTGACGATATTACAATATTCTCAAAGAGAAGAGAAGAGCACGCATTTCACTTAAGGAAAATTTTCGAACGCTGTCGAAAATATGGCATCTCACTCAATCCTAAGAAGTGTGTGTTCGCTGTCATGGAGGGCAAGTTGTTGGGTCACATAGTTTCGAAGAAAGGAATCTCTATAGATCCAGAAAGAATTAAGGCTATTGAACAAATCCCCTTGCCCCATAATAAAAAGGGGATGCAATCATTTGTGGGAACGATAAACTTCGTGCAAATATTTGTGCTTGATTTTGCTCAGATTGTCAAACCACTACAGAAGATGGTAAAGCAAAATGCACTATTCAAGTGGACTGAAATTGAGAAGAGCGCATTCAACAAAATCAAAACTAATATTGCACATGCACCATCCCTGAAAAGCCCGTATTTTGACAAAGATTTCATCTTGTATACCTTTGCATCCGATGATTCACTAGCAGCTGTGCTCACCCAAAAGGAATATGGGGGGGATGAATTCCCAATATCCTTTATGAGTACTGGTCTACAGGGGGCCGAATTGAATTACCCAGCTGTTGACAAACAAGCTTACGCTATATTCAAAGCAGTAAAACAATTCAGACCTTATATTTTAAAAAATAGAACCAAGGTGATCGTCCCCTACCCAGCTGTAAGGTCTCTTCTCATACAGAAGGAGTTGGGAGAAAGAAGAGGCAACTGGGTAACAGCTCTTCAAGAATACGACCTTGAATTCAAGCCAGCATCTATAGTTAACGGACAAGGGTTGTGCAAACAGATGACTGAAAATGGAAAAAATTAAGAACACGCCTGGTAAGATGAAGCCGAATTACATGTAATGGAGGTATGTCCTTTGTTTACAGCTCCCGAGTCTTGGTATAGGGACCTGGTGCATTACCTGTAGGTGGGTCTGTTTCCAGAACACTGGAGTTCCAATCAAAGAAGAGCGTTGCATCTTAAATCAGCTTCCTATCAACTTGTTGAAGGAGTATTATTCAAAAAGAATTATGACGGGGTTCTTCTCAGATGCTTAGAAAAGGAAGATGCGAAGAAAGTAATGTCGGAATTGCATGACGGTCCTGCTGGGGGACATTACTCAGGAGGTACTACGGCCCAAAAAATTATCATAGCCGGTTACTATTGGCCTACGCTCTTCAAAGATGCACACACACATGTCAAAAAGTGTGATATTTGCCAAAGGTGTAGCGGGAGACAGCCTAAAGCAGCAGCACCCCTAAAGCCCGTGATGATCACGGATCCATTCGAGCAATGGGGGATGGATATTATTGGAGAAATAAAACCCAATTCCTCTCTGCAGCACAAGTACATTCTGACCACTACTGATTATTTCACTCGCTGGGTCGAGGCTATCCCACTGCGCAAGATAAATGAAGACGAGGTCATCAGCTTCCTACAAGACCACATCATGACCAGCTTTGGAGTTCCAGTTTCGTTAGTTTTTGATAATGCTAATTACTTTTCGTTAATTAAATTGACTGCATTTGCTCATGATAAAGGGATAAAATTGCATTATTCTGCTAATTACTATCCACAAGGAAATGGCCTGGCTGAATCCTCTAACAAAAATCTGATTAGAATTTTAAATAAGACTGTGGTAGAAAACCAGAGGAGTTGGCACTCAGCATTACCAAATTCCCTTTGGTCCGATAGGGTCAGCCCCAAGTCTACGATTGGAGTGTCTCCATATACCCTTGTCTATGGTAAAGAAGCCATCCTTCCTCCCAATATCATGCTACCATCTTCCATACTAGCTCAAGAGTCTAGGGGGTCGGATGATGAAGTTTTGCAAATAAGAATATATAATCTCCTGAAAGCAGAAGAGGCTAGATCTAAAGCCAGAGAACGCTTTAAGCAACAGCATGAGTTAGTTAAGAGATGGTTCGACAAGCATAAAGCTAGAACAAAAGACTTTGAAGTAGGAGACTTAGTCCTCAAATGGGATCACCCCCATGATGAGAAAGGAAAGCACACTAAATTCCAGCAGTTGTGGGTAGGCCCTTATCAGATAGCTGCAAATCTTGGCCCTTCTACTTATAAGTTTCAAGATCTGCAAGGATGGGAAGAGAACTTACCAGTAAATGGTTTGGTCCTCAAGCCGTATTTTTCCTGAGTTTGTTTGAATTCTTCTGTCTTGCATATAAATAAGTTGTTTGGCTGTCTTTTGAGTCATGTTTTTTCAGTTTGTTTGAGTTTAATATTTATTGATTTCAATAAGGGGAGAAAACCTGCGGTTCCATGGGGAACATCCAAAATTTTGGGATTGATAAATGTTTTGGGTATCAGACTATGTGTTGCTGTTTATCTAAAAGAACTTCTTCCAGTTCAGTCATTTTCTTGAATAATTCTGTGTGCATTGAAGTCCTACTTAACCCCTGTGAAATAAACCAGATTCGAAGAGTCTGGAGTACTATGTTGAGGCTCCATCCACGTCACACTTAAAATTTTCTAAGGAGTGATAGCAGAGGACCCATGGAAAGGAGCAAGGTGAATAGTATATTAAATATAAATGATCCCATGCCAAGAAATGAATGCCAAAAGGCAAATAAGAGTCAAAAGAAAACTCCTATGAAAGCATCATACATCAAAGCAAATGCTGAATCATAAGTACTAAGTGGCCGACAGATCCCCTCCGTCCGTGAGATGAACATGAAGTACACCGCTCACACAAAAGGACACTATGGGATAGAGGATCCTGAATTAAAATTCAGTAAGAAAGGCATACAGGAAGACTCATATGAAAAGGGACAAAAGTCCAGAAGCACAGAAAGTGCTAAAGTGGTATGGGAATGAGGAACAAACAAATATTTCTGTTTACCATACACTACAATCCTGTGGTGTCCAAGCTATCAGCTACCTGAAAACAAAAGTAATAATGAAACTCATCCTTTGGCCTCAACAGAGTTATCTAGACTTGAAAATCTTGGTTTCCACTTTGCCAAATTGGACTATGATCAATGATTAAAGGTACACACTTTTGTCATTTGAGAAATCCAGATAATTGGATGAATTTAATAGATGCATTTGTTGTTGAACAATCTGCAACTCAAAGAATGATCACCCAGAGTTCTAGGTTCACCAGGTAATCGCCATTTGTTGACGCCGTAACCGTTCTCCCTAAATTTCTTAAAATTTTGGGCCCCTCCTTTTGATTTAGCGTTTGTCGTTAATCGTGTGCTCCGTCATCTGTTGTTGGTCACATTTTGATTTGAATGATTATGGAAGGCTAATAACACTCGTCCTGGTTCTCGAATGGTTTCCTGTGTGTCTGAGTTGTATTGGATCATAGATTTTAAGTTTGATTTGCTTGTCAAAGGGCCACCGTTTCAGAAGCAGTATTTTTCGTTGATGGAATTCAGGCACTTAGCATTTTTCATTTTGTTGATCGGGGACTGTATTCTTCTTTAGCTTTCGTCGTTGCAGCTCCACAACAACTAAGCTTCCAAAGCCTAAAGCAGTCCGCTGTCTGATGCATCAGTTTTATTTTCCACCGTTGCAGCTCCTAAATCGATTCTTCATCCGAAGGTCGAATTGCTCCGACTGTCGATGTGTATTGTTCTTTTAATCGCTTTCCCGTAGTCATTTCTTTTCTGTCGTTGCAGCTCCCAAAGTGGTTAAGCCTCCGAAGCGCAAAGTGCTCCGACTTCCGATTTAAATTTTTTCCCGCTCACAAGTCGCACGTGTCTTTAGCCTTCCCTTCCGCCATTGCGGCTCTCAAAGTCATTGAGCTTCCGAAAGGGAAAACCATCTGATTTCTGATTTAAAGTTTTTCCCGCCCTCCCGTCACATGCTGGTAGCATTGACTCTTCCACCGTTGTGGCTGGGAAAGCCATTTGGCTTCCGATGTTGGTTTCCTCCCGATTTCCGCCGTTGGTTTTGTTATCACAAGCCTGTAGAAGAACGAGGTAGTATAGTCACCTTTTGTAAATTGAAGTTGGTGCACCTGACCATTTCCTGTGGATTATTCGTTCAGTCAGTTTGGTTTGTTGCTGTGGTTTAATGTGTTTCCCACAAATGATGCTTGTCGTTTGATTGAAGGTATTTTCCGGAGATTGGTCAAGGGAGGCAGACCGTTTGTTTAAGGTAGAGCCGAAACCAGCAGGATCGTAAGATGGACAAACCAAAGAAAAGACAAAATGAATGGTGACAAAGGAGCAGTTCTGAAAGGTCCGAAAGTTACTTAGCCAATCATGGTTATGCGTAGAAAAGATAAAGGAATACGAAGCGTTGGGGAGCTAAAAGGTCATTCATTTGGGGGGCAGCCCAAACGGTCTGCGGCTGAAGTTTAAATACTTGAAAGTTAGAATTTAGAGGGACTTTTTTCCTGGAAGAACTGGTAAACCATTTTTCTTGTAAGAGGAACTATTTCATTTTACAATCAGAAACTGCAACTTTTGCCTACTGGAGAAAGCAAAATGTGGAATGTATCAATGTGATTAAATGAACAATGTTGAAGGGGAACTATTTCGTTTTCAGCTGTGTCTCATTAACTGTGAGAGTGTTTAACTTCCTGAACCTATGTTCTTGTTGAATGCTCTTCAATATATTTTGTGATGCTCTCCACTATGAGTAATAAATGTTGTTCATAAAACAATTGGCTATCTGGTTGTTTAAATATCTGTAATTGTTCATGTGTCTTGAAAGAAGTATTAGCTATCTGTAACTCTTCATTATGTAGGTAAAAAATGTATTACTCACTAATGAATGATAATCTTACTCCCTAGGGATAGTTTAGGTAGTTAGTTTATTTTCTTGTTGTGTGTGATTTAGATGCTAGTGAGTCTAAGATGAGAGGTAAGAACCTGCGCATCACATTGTGACTGCTCCTTCCATCTTATCGCCCTACATGGTTAATTAGGCACTTGCATATCATACATTAAGTCAAAAAATATAAAAATACACGGTGGACCGGGCCGCAACCGGTAAATCCTTTGTTTTTTGTTACTTTGACCTACGGTAGCCGGACCGCAAACCGGATGGATTCCCCATACCAAACAACCAACAGGCTAGTTGGGAACGTTGATTGGGGAGAATCCCTTACTGTTGCTGCCTGCAAATTTTTGGGCCTCAACAAGACTTAATTAACAAAACTCAAGAAATACATCAATTGAAAGAGACTAGGGATGAGCTCAGTTGTTACAGCTATCACACAATTGCATAAAGAAAATTAGTCTACACATTCAACTGTCACACCACTCTACTACAGCTCACAGGGAATGCAATTACTGATCGATTGAAGGAACACAAAATAAATCATTACTGTTGCAGTTGTTATAAAAGAATGAATCTACTATAAAATCCACACCACATGACAGAGGAATAAATACCCTATTAACTCAGCAATCTCTGTAGGAAGGCAAGCCCAGACTTTGATCAGAGACACCAGAAATTAACACAAGTTAAACGTCAAGATCAGAAGAATCATGCTCCTTATATTAAATGATGAAATAAAGATACAGTCTCTGTCACAACTTATACAATAAGATCAATTAAATTCCAAACCATGGCTCGACATAGTTTCCAATATTTATACATTCACAATTGTAACTTCTACCCATTGATATTGGGTAGCCATTAAGATCTCTGATCTTCAAGCTAGCCCATTTACGATACGTTGTTACAGCTGTGGGAAAGATAGAAGCAGAAAATATAGGAAGGTTGTTACTCAATCCAATAATGATATAATAGGATCACTCTATAAGATACTCCATCAGTTGCAGCTACCCTCGAGCAGCGATGCGTTGTTGCATCCGAGTCTGTTACAGCCAAGCCTATTGCAACCACCCTTGTACAGCTTGCATGGAATAGTAACCTTTGACTGAGTCCTTTGCACAGAGATGAAATAGGTGGCGATCAACTCTACAATGAATGTCCATCTCTCTCTTGAATCATTCATCCTACTACACCTGTATCCTTTACATCTTGAATTATCTTTATAAAATCACTATATGTTAGCATAATCCAAGATATAGAGCCCTGATTACAATACTCATAAGTATTAATAGGATAAGACAATAATTAACCATACCTATATGGATCAAGGGAATCAAGTGAAAGAAACCATCTATTTGGTGCATATAATGGAGTAAGATAAGGAAAAAAGGGGTAGGTAAATGTGGTCAAAAAGGGGTCATTTTTGGGCCCAACATCTCCCCCCAACTGTCATGTTGCATGTCCCTATGCTACAACCTCCATTAGTCTGAATCTGAATCTGGCTTTGTGCTTCGTTCATGGAGAGAGGAAAATTTATATGCCAGAGTTCAGGTGATCCATGTTTTTCCAAAAATCCATTATATACAACCCAGTATCTCCAACACTTCTTATCTTCTACCTTTGTCAATGAGAAGTCTTCCCTGTATGGTTTTGTTGGCCACCACATGAGAGGGAATTTGAATTTGAGTCCCAGCCAGTTAACTCCACACTCCTTCATGCATCCCACATATCCCTCAACCCTAGAAAGTGCATGTTTAAAATTATTGTAATAGTAGGTATCTCTATTCCTCAAGGTTGAAGAGGCAGCCTGCCATCTATGCAAGCTACCTTCCAAAGCCAATTGTTGATTCTTGGAAATCTGGCTGACACGGGTAGAGATAACCTTTTCTTGAATTTCCATCATCTACTGAGTTTTGATGCGACATGTGAGCCTACGCTGCTAATGAGCAAGGAGAATACGAGGGGTTTGAGGTTCTCTTCGAACCCAAAGGTTAGAGTGGGACTCATTATGAGAGAAAAATTGGAAGGATCTTTCCCATTGAACATGATTGCTAACAAAGGAGGAAAAATCCCTCAGCTGAACATCACCTAAGAAAGGGGTAGGATTCGAATGGCGGTCCAAGGGACAAGCCAGCTCATGTAAATAAAGCTCACAAAGCAATTTCTACTCAACAAAATCACCTTCTAGAAATGTTTCCAGAAATTTAGTTGAGGTTTCTATTTCATAAGGTCTCCCTTCTTTCACAGCCTTCAGTTTAAACCAAATGAACTGTTCAAATAAAAACACGGGGTAAGAGGAAGATGGTGCTCTGGTACCTAATAGTTCCTGTGAGAGAGTGTACAGCTGGTCTTTTTCCACCTGCATGGATTTGAACTTTTTCATCTCCTTCAGCTCTTTCTGTATCTCTTCTCAGCAAAATTTCTGGAACATTAATTCTTCTTCCCATGTTTCCTTCAATTCCCTAATGGTCTTCCTATGTTCAATAAGGGGAACTATTCCTTTTTGATACCTCTCCACCTGACTCTTCCACTTCCTCACTTCTATTCTTAGGAGTGAGAGCTCTTAGGTCATCCTCTGGATCCCTTCATCTTCAGCATGATCTTCATTATTAGAATCTAGATTGACAAAATTTTGTGAAAGTTGAGTCCATACCTTGCCACCTTATGCTTTAGCCTAAACATTCTGCACTTCCTATATGGGTACTCCTGCAATAACTAGTGGGCATGTTGGTTCTTGTGTAACATCATCCCCTCTTTGGAGTTCTTCTACAACAATATCAACTTGTATAGGTGCCTCTAAAACAACTTTTGGGGATGCTGGCTCTTGTGTAACAGTACCCTATTCTTGGAATTCTCCTTCAGCAACTTCAACTGGTATAGGTGCCTCTGAAACAACTTCTGGGAATCAAGAGTGTCAAGGAAGCTTCGACACACTGAAGGATATGATGGTGTCGGTGCCTATACTTGTATTCCTTGTTTGGAACAAGGAGTTCCATGTCCATGTCATTTCCCCTTCTATTGCACTGGGGGTAGTACTTGCACAACTAGGTTAGGGTGACCTAGATCATCTGATCGCATTTGCATCTAGGAAGATGTCTTTTGCTAAAAGAAATTACACAACCACTGAAGAGAGGGCTTGGCCATGGTTTACGCGCAGCAGAATTTTAGGAACTATTTGTTTGGTGGTTACTTCAAAATGTTCACGGACAATTCTGCTTTGCAATATCTAGTCAATAAGACCATGTTGGGGGGGAAGATCTGTCGATGGCTGTTACTTTTTCAAGAATTCGAATTTGAGATAATTGTGAAGCCAGGGTGATCGAATGCTAGCCATGATCATCTGTCCCACATCAAGACAGGAGAAGAACCTACCAATATTGATGATGGATTGTCTGATGCACAGCTATTTCGGGTAGAGATCACAGATGACCATTATGCTCCAATCATTCAGTTCTTGGCAACCGAAGTTTCCCTAGAGGACTTGTCAACCAATCAGAAGAAGCATTTGGTAGTGAAGGCTTCGGATTTCTAGCTGATTGCTATGCAATTATACAAACTTGGACCAGATGAAATCTTGCGACGGTGCATCTTACCACATGAGCAAGGACCTATTCTAGCAGAAGCGCATGCAGGAATCACGAGAGCCCACTACAGAGGAAGGGATACTACACTTAAGGTGTTGTGCGTTGGGATATGGTGGCCTAATTTACATAATTATGTGGCAGATTATGTGCGGAGCTGCGCTGTCTATCAGCATGTCGACAAACCATCACGGTGGGATGAGATGTCGCTTGTGCCACAAGAAACTCTACACCCTTCTGATAAATGGGATGTGGACTTTGTGGGTCCAATTAATCCACCAGCAAAGAGGACTAGTGCATGGTACATAATTACAACAACTGACTATTTGACAAGGTGGGAAGAGGCTACGCCAGTTACAGACTGCATTGCTATGACAGTAGCAAAGTTCATATTCAAGAATATTGTGACACGATTTGGATGTCCCAGGATATTGATGAGTGACCAAGGTAGTCACTTTATCAATCGAACGATGCAAGCACTAACCGAGGAGTTGCAGGTGTAGCATAAGAAAAGCACACCATACCATCTGCGGGTGAATGGGACTATCAAGGCCTTCAACAAAATATTGGAAACCGTGCTTACAAAGGTATGTAATTCTAATCATGACGACTAGTATTTAAAAATTCCAGTGGTACTATGGGCATACCGCACCACTTGTAAAAGGCTGATGGGACAGAGACCGTTCAAATTAGTATATGGGCAAGAGGAAATCATGCCTATGGAATAAATTGTTCCTAGTCTGTGTATTTCTACCACGACTGGCATGGATAATGCGAAAGCACTGGAGGAGGGCATCATACAGTTGATCTAGCTTGAAGAGGACCGCTTTCTCACAGGTTTCTACCAGCACGTCGAGAAGGATTGACAAAAGGCGTGGCATGATCGCCACATTAAGAATAAGTAATTTACGTGGGGATATTTGATGCTGTTATACAACAGCAAGTTCATGAACCATCCAGGTAAGTTACAGATGCATTAGTTACGTCCTTATCTTGTTCGTTCATTTACTTATGAGGGTGTAGTTCAATTACAACAATTAGATGATGCGATGATGCCTAAACTTGTGAATGGCAGCCACTTGAAGCCCTATAGGATGGTGCTCGAGCCACACAATGCTTGAGAAAAAAAATAAAAAAATAAAAAAAAGTTGCACAACAGCAGGAGGCTACACCATAGGAAGAAGGCTACGATAAGGTGGTTTGCTGGAACAAGGTGGTGCAACAAACCAAAGTTTGCGCATCAACAAGAGGCTGCATTACGGAACGAGGGATGCGATGAGGTGGTTTTCCGAACGAAGGTTGTGTGATAGGAAAAGATGGCACGTCCATAGGAGGCTACGCTACGAAGATAGGGCCGCGACATGCAAAAGAGACGGGGTTGCGTGACATGCAGTCACCCGAGATAGAAAGAGTGGATTGTTGTGTACAGGAGACTCTATCATGGTGACCAGACGTTACGTCAATACTCAATAACAATTGTCAAATAAGGAAATGATGGCATGGTTGACATCATAGTTAATGATAGCAGATCTGAAAGGCAGGGTGGTAGCATCGACGATGTATTTAGCACACATATGAGAGATCTAGTCATAATGATTCCCCAGGTGCATCATGATGGCATCTAAGTCCAAGGTAGCGCTATAAACAAAGAATCAGTCACTGTATGAACCTCATTTGGGAGGTCTGTGCTGAAAAGAGTTGAATAATAGTTGAGTTGAAATGGTCCAGGAAGCTACACTATGTAAGGCAGTGGTGGTTGATGGATCGATGCATACCTCCCTAGATACCGGGCAGCCTAGGAGTAAGAATTTTGTCTCGGCCAGAAGTGATGACCAAGGCGTGAGTACACTGGTGTGTCTAATGGGAATATAAGTCTCTAGTGAAGTCATCCTTGGCTATTGATCCGATGGATTATTCATCTTCAAGAAAATTACACTGATCCAATATGGTACAATGGTTATTAATCTATGTTTTTAACTCATATGCTAAGCACCGCGTATTTATATCCCGCGCAGTTATAGCATAGCCTACGCAGTTATAGCATGGGCCATGCATCTTGCGCATGGTCAAGTGGAACATCACCTGGTTCATGAAAATCCCGCACATTCACGTATGCTGCAACATTTGAGGATGTTGCGATGTTGTGGAGCTGCGATGTGTGTGGATGCTGCGACGTTTTGGAGCTCAGTTATATGCTGCAATAGCGGATCAGTTATATAGCGAAGTCCTTATATGCTGCAATAGTGGATCAGTTATATAGCGAAGTCCTTATATGCTTTGACAACGGATCAATTATATAGTGAAGTCCTTATATGCTGCAACAGCAGATCAGTTATATAGCGAAGTCCTTATATGCTACGACAGCAGATCAGTTATATAGCGAAGTCCTTATATGCTGCGACAGGGGATCAATTATATAGCGAAGTCCTTATATGCTGCGACATAGGATCAGTTATATAGCGAAGTCCTTATATGCTGCGACATTTGGTATAACAATGAATGCGACATTTTTTGGAATAGTTTGGCGGATATTCATATGATATGGATATAACGTATGTTCCATTATTGGCATTTGGTTTAGTTTTGGCATTTGCAACAGCTCTGATTTGGTGGATAACATTTGACAGTTGCAACGATTTGGGATTTTCAATACCAACTATAGTATAGTGGATAGCATGTACAGCCCTGTTGTAACGCTTTGCGGATATGGAACAGCTCTATCACATAGATGAGTTGGCAGTTAGCATATGATGTGGAACAGTCTCATTGGAATTGTTTTGGCAAGATTTAAAACAAGTAACATATGGTTATCATAACCATAATGTATACATTGTATCTACTAAAACGAGTGGGGAACCTGTGATCTATGCTCCCACTGAACGCTATTATAGCACGATTCTAGCCACGTTTCAGGGATATGGAATGTCGTGGTAACATAACGTTTGTGCAACGATTTGGCAGGATTGCATGGTTCAGTTTCAGTTATGGTTGTAACGATAATAAAGAAGATAACAGTTGTGATGATAAAATGAGCCAAACCCATTACTTATCCAGGGGGGACGGAACGCTTTAATAAAAGGGGGCATTTCTGCCTAGTGAAGGGAGATTCAGATCCCCGAGAGTTCAGCTGTAGTTTTCAGATGCTGTTTGTATGCAAAGTCGACTATACTCTATTATAATTTGGCTTATTTGCTTTTGAAGACCAGATTGTAATTTCCAGAGAGGAGTCTTGAGGACTTTCTGTCCAACATTCTGTTTGTACAGCTGCTGAATTTGATTTTGCAGAGGAGATTCAGATCCCCGAGAGTTCACCTGTAATTTTCAGATGTTGTTTGTATGCAAATTCGACTATACTCTATTATAATTTGGCTTATTTGCTTTTGAAGACCAGATTGTAATTTCCAGAAAGGAGTCTTGAGGACTTTCTGTCCAGCATTCTGTTTGTACAGCTGCTGAATTTTATTTTGCAGAGGCAGAGGAGAAGAGAGTTTTGCTGTTAATTTTCAGATGTTGTTTGTATGCAAATTCGACTATACTCTGTTATGATTTGGCTTCTTTGCCTTTCGAAGGCCATTTTGTAATTTTCAGAAGAGGTCTTGAAGGCTTTGTACAACATTCTGTTTACAGTTGCTGAATTTGATGTTTCAGAGTTTCCAAAACCATTTTTGTACCATTTTAAAACCATTAATTGGATTAGTACCCATTGGAGAGGGACCCGGAGACGTAGCCCAGTGAATGGGGTGAACTCCGTTATCAACTTCTGTTTGTGACTCTCATCTTCATTTTTCTGTTTCTCTTTCTGTTTCAGCTTGGTTTTATTACAGTTTGCATTTCACTGCTTTTTTAAGCATTTAATTTCTGTTAATGCTATTTTATGAAGTAAGCAAACTGATAAATGCATTCTTTATAAACTTTTAATGCACACAAGTTGAGGTCCGACAGATAATGTTATGGTATCAGTTCAGGTTAACTGCTTGTGCAAGTTTGTGAATGCTTACCAGGCCCAGGTTAAAGCTTGGTGAAGGAGAATTAATTGAAGGAAATCTTGAGATTGGCTCAAGGAGAACATTCTCAAGAACCATGTCTTCTGCACGAGGGAAAGAAGAAGGACATACAGAACGGGAAAAACCTATTATTTTTGAAACTGAGTTTTTGGAGGATTTTATCAGCATGAAATCCATGACGAAAATTCTACTCGATGAATGAGCGGAAAGGACGAAGAAAGAAGAAGGATCTTCATCCAAAGATGTCGAAGTGAAGAAGGAAGAAAAGGGTAAAGGAGTAGAAGGTGATGGTGATCCTCCTGAAACTAATCAAAATTTCTCTTCTTCTCATACTTCTCATTCAAATAATGCAAATCCTAATGTGCCTTATTTCAAATTGGATGTAAAATTTGAATTACCAATTTATGATGGAGATTTAGATGTTGAAAAGTTAGACAATTGGATCAAGCAGCTTGAAGTATATTGCAGGGTGCATGGCATTAATGATGACCCTTCCAGGATTCAATTGGCCACTTTGAGAATGAGTGGTATGGCTCTTACTTGGTGGGAGAGCAATATTCAGCAAGATCTTCGAAAGAATGGTAAAATTATTTCAGTTTGGAATGAATTCATTGAAGTATTAAGAAAGCAATTTTATCCTTTAGGTCACATGCAACAATTAATAATGAGCTAGCAAATTTTTAGACAAGCTAAGGGACAAAGCATTCAACAATATAATCATGAATTTAGAAAGAGGGCTATTGCATTGAATGTTGCATTGGATACGCAAGAAACTCTTCTTAAATATATTGGTGGCATGCATTCTTATTTGCAACATACTTTGTTGATGTTTAACCCCAGTAATTTGGATGATGTATGTGTTCAAGCTACACCTTTAGAAGCCATGGGTAAGCATGATAATGATTCCTTTATGAAGAATTCATCTAAATTTGACAATAAAGATAGAAGCAAAGATAGGGGAAAGAAGATAGCTACCATCATGAAAGAGGGTGAAAAACCCTAATGCTCACATTGTTAGAAGGGACATGATGTCTCTAAGTGTTGGAAACTTCATCCAGGTTAAGGCCAAAGAAGTATGGAGGAAATAAAAACAAAGATAAGGATAATCAAATAGCTACTACAGCCATAATTCAAGACTTGGGATTTGATTCAGGTGATGAAACTAAGATCACAACAATTGGGATCCGAGGTAAAGATAGAGGAACCTGAAATACTATCACTTAACAGAGATGTAAAACATGAAGTGCAGTTGCAGCAAAGCATGCCTTTCCCAAATTTTGGCATGAATCTGATGATTATTCAAAATACTGTTTATGATTATGTAAGGAATTGTGTGATGTGCAATACTATTGATAAAGGGTTGGGATTGTACACACCTATTCATACTTCATCTCATCCTTGTAAAGATGTTGTAAGGGACTTTGATGGGAGACTACCAATTAGTTTGTGCTTTCAGTATATTGGGGTTCACGATGGGCTTCCTGTGACTATTGTACATGTTCGGCACTTCCAAATATTGGGGCAATTTTGGTCCTTTTTATGGAGTCTTAGGGAAACTAATTTTGAAAGGAGCACAATGTATTGGTCACATATTGTTGGGAAAACATGGGTAGTCACTAGAATAGTCATTCAATTTCTCCAAACTTATTGTGATGAAAATCCTAAGGATTGGGATGAACAGTTGTAGCACATGCAGTGCATTAAATCTCCTTTTGAGGCTTGTTTTTGTTATCTGTTCAACTCACATGTGGAATTTTCTTTCGGCACAAAAGATGTGAGAGGTGGACATCTTAATGCAAAGAAAATAGTGCAGTAGATAGTGAAAGAACAGCAGCAGACGATCCAGGCAATTCGCAAAGCCAGACATAAAAACAATCATCCTTTTGAAGTTGAAAAGCAAGTTTGGTTGCAGATCACCAAGGAAAGATTAAAAGTATGTATGGAGATTGGAAAGGTGAGGAAGTTGTATCCTCACTTACTTGCAGAGTGACTCAGGATTTTGGTGGTCCAAAATCTCTCCAATGGGGAGGAATGATCTGGTCGATTATTCATCTTCAAGAAAATTACACTGATATAATATGGTACAATGGTTATTAATCTATGTTTTTAACTCATATGCTAAGCACCATGCAGTTATATCCCGTGCAGTTACAGCCGTGCAGTTATAGCATAGCCCGCGTAGTTATAGCATGGGTCGTGCAGCTTGCGCACCGTCAAGTGGAACATTGCTTGGTTCGTGAAAAGCCTGCGCGGTCACATATGCTGTGACGTTTGAGGATGTTGCGACATTGTGGAGCTGCGATGTGTGTGGATGCTACGACATTGTGGAGCTCAGTTATATGCTGCGACAGCGGATCAGTTATGTAGTGAAGTCCTTATATGCTGCAACATCAGATCAGTTATATAGCAAAGTCCTTATATGCTGCGACAGCGGATCAGTTATATAGCGAAGTCCGTATATGCTGCAACAGCGGATTAGTTATATGGCGAAGTCCTTATATGCTGCAGCAGCATATCAATTATATAGCGAAGTCCTTATATGCTGCAACAACGGATCAATTATATAGCGAAGTCCTTATATGCTGCGATAGAGGGTCAGTTATATAGCGAAGTCCTTATATGCTGCAACATTTGGTATAACAATGAATGCGACATTTTTGGCATAGTTTGGCGGATATTCATATGATATGGATATAACGTATGTTCTATTATTGGAATTTGGTTCAGTTTTGGCATTTGTAACGGCTCTGAGTTGGTGGATAACACTTGACAGTTGCAACGATTTGGGATTTGCAATACCAACTATAGTACAGTGGATAGCATGTACAGCCCTGTTGTAATGCTTTGGGGATATGGAACAGCTCTGTCACATAGATAAGTTGGTAGTTAGCATATGATGTGGAACAGTCTCATTTGAAACGTTTTGGAAAGATTTAAAACAAGTAACATATGGTTATCATAACCATAATGTATACATTGTATCTACTAAAACGAATGGGGAACCCGTGATCTATGCTCCCACTGAACGCTATTACAGCACGATTCTTGCCACGTTTCAGGGATATGGAACATCGTGGTAACATAACGTTTGTGCAGCGATTTGGGGGGATTGCATGGTTTAGTTTTAGTTATGGTTGTAACGATAATAAAGAAGATAACAGTTGTGATGATAAAACGAGCCGAACCCGTTACTTATCCGGGGGGGGGGACGGAATGCTTTAATAAAAGGGGGCGTTTCTACCGAGTGAAGGGAGATTCAGATCCCCGAGAGTTCAGCTATAATTTTCAGATGTTGTTTGTATGCAAAGTTGACTATAATCTGTAATAATTTGGCTTATTTGCTTTTGAAGACCAGATTGTAATTTCTAGAGAGGACTCTTGAGGACTTTCTATCCAGCATTATGTTTGTACAGCTGCTAAATTTGATTTTGCAGAGGAGATTCAGATCCCCGAGAGTTCAGCTGTAATTTTCAGATGTTGTTTGTATGCAAAGTCGACTATACTCTGTTATAATTTGGCTTATTTGCTTTTGAAGAACAAATTGTAATTTCCAGAGAGGAGTCTTGAGGACTTTCTGTCCAGCATTCTGTTTGTACATTTGCTGAATTTGATTTTGCAGAGGTAGAGGAGAGGAGAGTTTTGCTGTTAATTTTCAGATGTTGTTTGTATGAAAATTCGACTATACTTTGTTATGATTTGGCTTCTTTTCCTTTTGAAGGCCATTTTCTAATTTTCAGAAGAGGTCTTGAAGGCTTTGTACAGCATTCTATTTACAGTTGCTGAAGTTGATGTTTCAGAGTTTCCAAAACCATTTTTGTACCATTTTAAAACCATTAATTATATCGGTACCCATTGGAGAGGGACCCTGAGACGTAGCCCAGTGAATGGGGTGAAATCCGTTATCAACTTCTGTTTGTGACTCTCATCTTCATTTTTTTGTTTCTCTTTCTATTTCAGCTTGGTTTTATTACAGTTTGCATTTCACTTCTGTTTTAAGCATTTAATTTCTGTTAATGCTATTTTATGAAGTAAGCAAACTGATAAACGCATTCTTTATAAACTTTTAATGCACACAAGTTGAGGTCCGACGGATCAGCTATGTTTCTCCTAGTTGGTCCGAGGGGCCAACTTTGATGCTCAAAAGGAATCAGGATGGGAACAGAATTCCTGCCACATTTGATGAAGTCTGCAGGAATAGGGAACCGGGTCCTTCAAGCAGCTCCAGATGATCCCGAAAGGACTAAGTGGACAGATGCATCTTAAGCCCAACTACAAGGAAGGACCAAGTGGTCAAATATAGGGCTCCGGACTGGGCCAATAGATACTTTGTGAAAGGCAACAACACATGGAGAATGGGGTAATATTCATCGAAGCTGGAGCATGATGGAATTACCAGTTACATAAGTCTAAGAATTTTTCTTACATCAGCTGTAGTTGACATTGAAGGAAGCAGTTGTAGCCAAACTATGAGTCAGCAAATCTGGAAACAGTCACACATTGATGCATATGTGACAGTTTCTGCTCTTTAGGATCGAGAAAGACACAATGGCTAGTTGATGTGGCTCGAGGATGAGCCACAAGACTGTGTTGGGGGCATGTTGGCAGGGGTGTGGGGTAAGTGAGTTGTGCAGAACCTCAGAGGCTACGTAATCTCATGTGACACCACGTAGGACCAAATCAGCGCGATAGGCGAAAGAATAGCCGTTTTTGAAATTTCTTTTGTAATTTTGTACTGATTGACCACATTTTGTGGATATAAGTCACTAGTTTGTTAGAAGTTAGCTAGAAGTGGACCTTGGATGTAAAGGTGCAAGCCTATATATAGATTTAGAATTGGAATTGTAGATATAACAGATCATTGAGGTAGAATATCAATCGATCAATCCATTTTTGTGATCTGATAAATATGTGTGATCTTTTCACTTCATTTTGTTCTTCAGTAGTTTTGGCACTGTCTGTGTCGACCAAATACTAACTCTTGGGTTGTGATCATTCTTATGCTATGGATAAGTACTGTATGTTTTGGATCTGTTGCACAAAAGTAATATGACATGATGGATGTTTCCCTAAAGTGATCTTGTCTCTTATTTATTTCCTATCTTTATGTGCTACGATGTCAATGATGGATGTTTAATGAAGTTGTTATATGAATGAATGTCACTACTATGATGGATGAGTAATTGATACAATTTGTTAACGATCTATTAGTTATGTTGATAGATATGCGATGAATTTTGTGATACTAATTAACTATCTCTGAAGAATCTGATGATTATGCTGTTGAGTCACTGATGCCCTGCCATCCCTTCTTACTGCCGAAAACTTGGTTCCGACAACTCTCCCTCAAACATCTCATGTGAGACTTCATCTGCTCTCCAAGTGTTGTTAGGCAGGGTGAAACCTATTTGGGCTAGTGCTCAGGGAGACCACGCTGGTTAGGCATCGACAGAGTGAGAACCCCTGTCAATGAGGCTTTGTTGGTGGGTTTTTTCCAACAGTATGCACATGCTCATATGCACCTTTTCCTTTGACAATCTTGTGTATACACGAAAATCACTATTTTTTTTGTGTATACCTAGCTGTATACGCAGTTCGATGAACTGTGACCTGTGTGGGCTAGGATACCGAAATAGGGGTTCTCCAAATTAAAAAATACAGCATTAAAAACTTAAATAAAAACATTGAAAATATTGAGTGTGGGATGAGGATTCACCTGGATCTAACGGTTCCCGATTTCATTGCTCCACCTATCTCCCGGAATTGATGTTTGAAGTTCATGGTTCAAAAGAGCTCCAATGAACTGTGTGGTGAAAAGTGAAAATGATATGGTGAAAATTCAGGTTTTTACTATTTATAAAATTCCTTTTGAAATTTTTACCCACTAGCCTATAAAATTTGACCCTTATTAGCTCTTTTGAACTATTTTTTCCTAATATTGTGGTGTAGGGACTTGATTCGAGTGCACTTTTACTGATATCTTGACCTGTTTGTCTCTATTATAGGTATAGTTTTGAACTGGTATAGGATAGGATCATAATGCCACTTTCATTATGCATCGCCTTATGACCATGTCATTATGCATTGCCTTATGACTATGTCACCTTAATTTTGAACTGGTATAGGATAGGATCACATTGCCACTTTCATTATGCATTGCCTTATGAACCCACTTCGTAATGTTATGGAAACTTTACACTGCTAATAGAAGTAGCATCACGTAAGTGGTACAACCTCCCTATTCATGGGTTCCCTAGTTAGATCCTGCTTTGTAATTTGGGACCGATGTTGAGATTCTTCCCTTAGGTCTAGGAGTCCCTTATAGTCATGACATGTATTTGATCGAGAACCTCATATCTCCCTTGAACTTTATGCTATCCATATCCTACAGGGGCTCCCATTTATATCAAGTTGTAATTGCATTTCATTCATTCACTTGCCGTATTGATATTTATGCCATCTCCTCTCTTCAGAATTATAAGCCATATAGTTCGAGCTTGTCTCAATCCTAGACAAAAAGAGCCTTTCATATATATTTTGCATCTTGATCATCCCTTACCAGGAGGAGACATCCCCCTGAGTGTCCTTATCTTGCACATGCTTCCTTGCATTGAGCATAGGTATGGAGCACTGCTTGGAACTATTTTTCGTGTTGTTGGGCCTTGGTACAGTAGGCCATAATTCATGCGGAATTCTGCTTAAGTAAGAATGAGTATAAAAGAGTAAGAGGGAGGAGCTACAATAACGGAAGCAGCATCAAGGAAAAAGGAAAGATGTTGCAACAGAAGAAGGAAAGAGAAGAGGAATACAAAGAGAATGTGTGGGATGAGGAAGCTATGCCAGATGAGTAAGCCATGGCAGAAGGATAGAATGAGATACAAGATGACATGGAAGAATATCCATAGAAGCAGGAATGTAGATAATGCAATAGTCAGAAAGTGATAAAAAGGCATAATGCTGAGAAAGAGACAGTCCTTAGTGATAATGGGTATGAGCTCGGCTAGAGCCGACAGAAACCACATGCATGAACGCATATTTGTAAGTCAGGTCGATAGTGCCTTTTGTTATGTATTACTAGAATAGGAAAGACATCCTGTTGGCTAAAGATAGTAAGTCAGTTATGATAGTGACTGAAGAAGAGTCTGTAATGAGTCTATTAGAATCAGTATTGAGTATGTAACAAGTATGTATGGGATATGTATCGAGTCTGTAATGGGGCTATAAAAGAAGGAACCCAAGATTTAGTTGGGTTAGACAGATAACCAGATGGTTTTAGCTAATTAGCTGATACAATATTTTGAGTAACCTCTAGACTCTTGGAAAATACTCTCGAGCCAGAATTGAGATAGGAAATTTTGGTTAATGACTCTAGATCACTGGGTGCATCAAAGTAGTGGTTCTACAGCTGAGTGTGCAGATAAGTAGAGAAGGTTAAGTCGATCCAGGCTGCGTGCATATCGCTAGTAGGAGTAGAGTACAAAGAGAAAGAGAGAAGATCAAAGAGGATGAGAGGGAGGAAAAGCCTGTAAAGATAGAAGAGAAGATATTGAACAGAGTCTACAGATAGAAGGTGCATTTATTTCCTCATGCCATATGAAGAGCACCTTGTGGTTTTTTCTCGGATGGGTTCCCATGTTATATGTTGTGTATATGTGTGAGTGTTGAGTAGCTTAGTTATATACGTAAATGTTGTGTTGAATGACTGGTTGATTATTGTGTTGGAACTGCATAAATGTATGATGGTTGCATTATATTAATGAGTATGCTTATGATGTCTATTCACTATTAGTTCACTTAAGTCGCATAAAGAAGGGTGAGATCATAGCTTGGTATTGAAATATTGTGCATGCAAGTAACCCACCATCCCGATTTTCGTTGGAAACCTTGGCACATAACCAAGGTATTAAAACACCCTCTCACTCAAACTGTGGAAACGTGGATCTAGAAGTTACCCATAAAACTAAGATATCTCAGGTGAGATGACATTTGTGCCATAGGTGTTGTCGGCTAAGCTCCACTCCATAAGGCCAATATCTTGGGATTTGTTGTGCTAAGTAGAAGGGGTTGAACTTGGGTTCAAGGGTAGAGAGTGGGAAGAAAGCCAACAAATGGTTCCATTTTCGGGACCTTAAAGTGTGTAGTAAGGGATATGTTGTGGCATTCCACGAAACTGGAAATCCAATACTAGGTGGACCTCAAAGTGCTAGAGTTTACACAAAAATAAAGTGAAGGATCTCGGTGGAAACCAAGAAAGTGGTTGGGCCATTACATTTATTCAGACATTTATGAGATTTTATTTTTTGAGTTTCCCATCATGTTGCATAAATGGTTGTGTAAGTTGGAAACCCAACAAAGGAATTTTCAAGGAGGAGAACTGAAAGAGTGGAGTCCTTTCTTGATCGAGTGATTGAAAAGAGTAAACAACCCTATATCAAGGGTTGTGCATTTTTGGATAGGCATTAACCTATAAGGATATATCATTGAGTTTGTTGTTGACCCAATAACCTCATACAGTGAGGGAGAGCAAAAGAAAATTTGAGGACGACGCAGTAGATACCTACCATCTTTAAAGACGTGGATAAAAATGCTTTTATGTAAAAAAGGCATCCTTTGAATGCTAGAATGAATAGAAAAGGGTGGCTATGTCTCAGCAAAACCATAGAGTGAGATGTTCCCAGGAGATAGCTTAACTGAACTAGAACTAGGATTTGTAAGAAGCAGAAGAATATTCAGATCCAGTAAAAAAAGAAAAAATTTGTTCAAACGAGGAACTTTCAATACAGATCGAGAATAAGAAGGCTACAAGTTTGTGTCATACTTAGATGAGATATCTTATGACAGAGAGGAGGAATATCAACTGATCTCAAAAGGTGACAAGGATTCAAAAGAGTCGACTAAAGCTCTAGAACAAGAATGTGTGTACAACTCGCCTACACTACCAAAGGTAAGATTATGAGACATGTCTCCTAGTGATTATGTGAATACAAGTACTACTAACACTGTAAATAGTGGACAAGGAAGCTGGACTAGTCCAAATTTTGTTCCCACTATACCACCAGAAAATATAATGGATGGAGCTAACATTAAGCTCCCAATATTCAATGGAAATGGTTTGGAAGATGCAAAGTAGCATTGGTTTCTTTGTGACACTGTTTGGACTGTACAACAGATCCAGGATGAGAATATCAAGAAAGAAAAAATGATCATGATGCTACGAGGTTGTGCGCTGGACTGGTATATGAAATTATTGATAGTACCAGTAGGATTTTTCCCAAAAACACTCAATGAGATTTGACTGGGGTTGATAGATGAATTCAAAAATATGAAGTCTGAATCATAATGCATCACTGAGATGAAAGAGATTAAGCATCTACTGACATAAGTTTTTTGGGACTTTGACCAAATATTTAAGACATTATGGCCAAAGTGAGTTTCCAAATGTCATATGTGCAACACAAGGAATAGTTTATTGTTGCATTGCTACCAAATATCCAGACCCTATTGATGCAACAGAAACTCTTGTCGTAGACAGAGGCTCTTGAAATTGCAATGAAGTTAGAATCCTCACGAGTTGGAGACACTAGATCGGGAATGATGAAACTCCATTTGTAGCTGGCCAATCTTACGGTGCAGCTCCAAGACATTAAAAGAGGAAAGGAAGTTTAGGAGGAACTATGGTGTATAATATGAATAAAATAGGGACACCATAAAGATAATTTCCCAGTGCTCATGAACTATGTCGCAGCAGATGCACCAAACCCATTAAACACCCAAGGAATTCCTTGGTGTAGAATATGCTAGAATAAAGGTCACAATTCTGAGGAATGTATGTACTTATAGAAGATTGTAAGTGCATATGCTAGTTTGTATTGTAAATTTTGTAATTTAGTAGGTCATGATGAGAAAGACTATAGATCCCTTCAGTTGCTGCAAGAAAAAACTATGGATACCTACTTAATGAAAAATGATGAGAAAATTCTAGTTGAACGAGCGTAACCTTAGTATCATCTTGCGCAGTATCAATAACAACAATATCCTCAACCACAATACCAGCAGAATCAGTATCCTCAACAATAATAATACCCATGGCAAAGGTGGGGTGGTAATTTTAGAGGTCGAGGACAGTAACCAAGAAGAGGATTTGTTCGAGGAAGAGGCCAAATCGTATGTTATAATTGTGGGAATCCATGACATTTTTCTTGATATTGTCAAATTCCTACGAAAAATTATACATATTGTAAAGCATTTTATCACACGGTCGAACAATGTCTACAACTTATTGCAAAATGGCAGGCTAGAACCGTCGTTAACCCCAACCTAGTGTAGAATCCAAATCTGAACCCCATCTAAATATTCAGATGATTTCTGCCAAACCAAGACAACCTAACACTATTGTAGTCACAAGAGGAGGTGCTACAATGGGACAAGACCAAAATACACAGCAAGGATAACCGCAGGTAAGAACTACGGCACAAAAGAAATCTCTGCTAGATGTCCAACAAGAGAAAGAAGTCTTCTTGAAGGTGCGATAATACTTTGTTGATACCAATCGGTCGTCGAAATTTGGACAAGTTAGAGCTATGCCCAAATGATTTGAACAACTAATCAGGAAGCCACCAATGAAAAAGGTTAGTAAGATTAAATAATTTTTCAAAATTTGTTTATCACTAATCCATGATAAAGATGCTATCATAGAATTGACATCACTCATAGAAGAAACCACAGAAGGCCTACGACCAGGAAAAAGAGTTAATCGTATCGGGAGGAAAGTGAAGACATGTAGAAAACTGTGAATGACTGTGCATATAGGAGATTATGATATGGACTATATCATATTAGACTTGGGCTCAGATGTCAATATATTGACAAGACGGACATGGGAGAGCATGAATAATCCATGACTGGACTAGTCTCCTATTAAGCTAAGGCTTGCAAACTAGTTGAAGGTTCTACCAATTGGTATACTAACCCAAGTACCTGTGAAAGTAGAAGGTTTAAGAAAATACGCTGACTTCGAATTTATTAACATTTTTGATGACACAAACCCATATCCTGTACTTCTAGGAATTGATTGGGTAATAGAAAACCAAACTATTATAAACTTCAAGAAAAGGATCTTATCTTTCTAATATTCTGAAATAATAGTGGTTGCATGGATTGACCTGCTTGAAGGACAATGATATGTCGATCTTGTGCATAGAAAAGGGAAATACAATTATCTGGACTAGCTGTACAACATAATTGCTTTGAAGGAATACTATATTAACCCAAGAGCTAATGGAAACTTGAGTTGGCAGAGTGTAATATCGTGCACGTCCAACTCAGGCGATGCTCTGAAAAATTGGTAGAATAGGCTACATGAATTCTCTATGCACAGATGTGTGAGAGTCACAAGAGTTGTTCGAAGGGTAGGATACAAAGAAAGTGTGCTTCCTACATATGAAGGATTGCCTAATCTTGCATATTTTTTTGAATAATTTGAAGAAAATGTCACAGAATCACAACGATTTTCCACTTTGGACTATGTGCTGAAAGCTATGCCCACTAGATGGTGAGATACACACAAATAATCTATCTATGAATGGCCACAATGTAGGAGACTAATGGAAATTATATTTGGATAAGAGACCAGTTAATCTGATCAAAAGTACACATGATTGACAAATCCTACGAAACATATTGAGCATTGCCATGGGATTTGGAAAGAATATCCGCGACAAGAATGGGTTCATCGATTCATCCACACTTTGGAAATGGTCTCAAGAAGTTGGTACACCTTAGAAGAGCTATGAAAAGGAACCCTTGAATGGGAAATCTTAGCAATAATATTTACCCAGACATTTGATTTTGAAACTGAACACCCAACTATGGATCTTGCATTACAAGTCATCAAGGAGAAGATCTTTGAAGAAATACCGGTTGCATACACAAAATTTCATCAATTCAACATGACCACACATAGCTGGATGTAGTGTTGTAATATCATGGAAAATTTGGGTGATAATGACCCATTTTCCATAATCTCCAGGTGTCAGAAGGAAAGTGCGGAGTGGAGAGAATTCGCACATATTAAAATCCACGGTACCCTAATCAATATGACATAAAAAAGGGACAGAGAAAGAAGAAAGGGCGGTATACCAATGTCACATAACATTGTCAGAAAGAGAACCAATTTGCAAGGACTGCGACAACAGGAAGGGAGAACTCCAAGGAAAATCATAAGCTTCAAATGAAATGACACTATCATAAATTGATGTCATGATTGGCATAGTAATTAAGTAAAGTACTGATAGCATATTTTTCAGTCATTAATCTAGAAATATCAATAGAAATAGGAGGCATACCTTGGATACATATCCACCATAAATAGAAATAACTGTCTTTACAAATGCCAACTAAGTGATGGTGTGCCGAAAATGTTTCCTTAAATAACCCACACTGCTGCCACGGGTCGTTCAAACGAGGGAGTAATTTCTAAGTACGGACTGCTTGTGTGAAATACAACTGTTAATCATCTACTATTTAATAGTATGTCATGTTACCATATCTAGAATCATTGCTCCTAGAACCAGAAGGAGGGAGTATTGTAGGTAACCCAATGAGAAGAAACCAGTTTATCTCCATTACTCCCTATGAGACCTGTATCCACTACCCCCATGCAGCACGGTATAGGACATAGAACCCCATGGAACCAATCTCAGACAAATGCTTTCCAATTTCCATGTCGATCTTCAAAAAAAATGCAGAATGCGGGAACACAAATCACAACCAATTCCAAAAGGGAAGCAGTTGATGTAGAAGCAGAGGAAGGACAAATCTCTAGCAACACCACCAGCCCAGGAAGAGCAAGAGGGCTTCGAAACCAGGAATTTATTTTCATCTTACATTCCACCAACGAGGACATATACACCACTGGTTAGCATCCCTGCCAAGGGCCATACTACACTGGTAGCACCTAAAAAACTGAAAGGTATGAAAGTACTACAGGATATCCTGCTTCAGCTAGAAAAGTTTCTGTTTCAATATTACAACGCTAGTAAAATTAGTGACCTGGACGAGAATACTTATATGAATTTGGTCCGAGAGGCATTGTAATTACCAAACCGTTTTGTTCCAATTCAATGGGAAAACAAACTAGAACAGTCAGGACTACTATCACTTCTCTTCATGCCGCACTTTGGTCGGACCACAAAGGTGGATATTTATGTAAAGTGGTTGTTGGTAGTATTTCATGTAGGTTTCCTTTGGTTATAAAATCCACATTCAATTGATGTTGATCTCATATCAGCAATCATAGGGCTTCTGAGAGCTTGCTAGGACCCAAAATCAACCTTTGAGAAGGAAAGCACCCAACCGAGATTGCATAGGTCAAGGAAAAGTATGTCCTAGTCATCTCTCGTGAAGAGTTACTAATATCATCCATCAATGACCTTGCTACTCGTATGGAAGCCAATATATTGACACACAAAATATTGTGTGTCTCGATACCGAAGCAATCTACTGCAGAAATAGTAATGCTAGTTGCACTCTGTGCAGAATGAGTTCAAATCAATTTGTCTCAATTTTTGCTTAACGAACTATTACAAGATATCGCTTCAGCATAGGAAGAAGGTACTCCTTTCCATTATTCTTGGTTATTAAATTTGATCTCGTTTACTTATTGTTCTGGTCCCATATATTATCAGCCAGTAGACATACCTGTCCTCTGTAGAGGAGCAAGATAACAGAACTTGTGGTTCTCGCTTGACAAAGACCAACAGCTAAGTGGCAACACTGAATTCTTTGTCCACACTGAATCCTTAAGGAACATGGTAAAGTAGCAGGTAAGGCTTAGTGCAACTACCATGTTCAAATTTCAACATAGTGTTCATTTTCAATTAGGACCACACTATCTATACATACCACCATGCCGAGACCCCCAAGGACAGTGGTTTCCAACACAATATGTGCTGATGGAGGAAGATGTAGAGACCATTATTAGTGATTTTCCAAAAGAATGGAAACATGAGGGATCACCACCTATGGGAGAGAAGAATAACCAACAAACAGACACCACAATTCCAGGTCAATCTCAACCCAATCAACCTCAGAATGACCCTCTACTAGAGCAACAACATAAGGATGTGCAGAATGAAGAAGTACAAAGAGAACTACCACGAAAGAAATGAAAGGCTAACAAAGAAACCAATACTTATTGTATGGATGATGAGGAAGTCACAACCTTAGCAGAGGCCCTACAAAAAGCTGTGCAGACATGGTTTGACGACCTTGGAAAGTATCATGATCAATTCACTAATACCATCACAGATAGGTTGAATGATCTAGGAAGAAAAATCAAAGCAATCAAAATTGTAGTAGAGCATACGCCATACGTAATCCCGCTGCAGGACGTACCTGGCACATCGAAAGCACAGGAAACCTCGACCCAGAGAATATCACCCCAACAGAGTACAACCAGGAAGAGATGTATTGGAATTCGAAACCCTGGACCCCAATGAGGTGGACAGAACTGCTAGCAATATGTTTTTAGATTTCTCAAAAATGCAGTTGAAGTATGTGTATACTTTACAGAAATCATCACTTACCGAGATTCGAGTTAGGGTAAACACCCTTGAAAATAAAGTGAAACACTCAGCAAAGACTATCAGCAAAATCAAGGCCAAAATGCAAAGAACCACACAAGAAGAAAGGAAGGAAGAAGTAAGTAAGCAGAGGCTCAAACATGCCATTAATCTTGTTTGTTTGAATCTGGATGATGTTGAAATATCACAAGATATGCCATTAGAAGAAAATATCCTATGAATAGTAAAGATATAAGCTAACCTTAATAAAAATGTAGTTAGAAGACCCAGCATACCCCCAGAATTGTTGGTACACAGAAGAGACATAGCCACTCAGGCTGCAAAAGGAATAGAAGACATCGAGAAAACATGTGATAAGGCTATGGACCAAGTATCCCAGACTTGGGAAGCTCTTATTTACAATGAGCAATCACAAAGGATTGCAAGTGAGCTCACTGCCTTCAAAGAAAATATAACGCAGATAATAAATGAGATGAAACATCTTCCCTTTGAGCAGAAAAAGGTCAAGGCATCCGAGATGCATAGATTACAGCAACAAATGACTGTGTTGCGCACCCAGCAGCAGTAGCATGAAGAAAATGCAGAGGAATTGCAAGAAGAAGTAGAAATAGTTGCGGGTTTAATTCAGCCTATACACTTGAAGGTGTGCAAGTTAGCAGTATCTATAGAAAAAGTCATGTCGAAACACGTCAATTTCGACCTGGTGGAGCACATGCCAAAAATAGAAGAAGAATAAGTGCATAAAAAGAGAAGTTGTTGAAAATCATGGAGAATTTTCAGACCAGAGTCAGTGCAAGTCAGACCACAGAGGAATAGTTCGCATGGCTCGGGAGGAGCCACGGGTGAGTGTTGGGGGCCTATTGGGCCTCAAGATAGTAGGGAAAAATTCAGGTGGAATTATTCCTAAGTAAGAAGAAGGAGTATAAAATAGTAAGAGGAAGGAGTTATGACATAGAAAGGAGCATCAAGGAAAAGGGAAGGATGCTGCAACATAAGAAATAAAGAGAAGAATAATACAAATAGAAGGCATGGGATGAGGAAGCTACGCTAAATGAGTAAGCCACGATAGAAGGATATAATGAGATACGAGATGACATGGCAGAATATCCATAGAAGCAGGAGTGTAGATAGTATAACGACTGAAAAGTGACAGTAAGGCATAACGCTGAGAAATAGAGAGTCCTTGGTGATCATGGGTAAGAGCTCGGATGGATCCAGTGGAAACCACATGCATGAAGGAATCTTTGTAAGTCAGGTCAATAGTGCATTTTGTTATGTATTACTAGAATAGGAAATACAACCTGTTGGTTGAAGATAGTAAGTCGGATGGGATAGCGGCTGAGGAAGAGTCTGTAATGAGTATGTTAGAGTCAATATTGAGTAAGTATTGATTCTATAACAAGCATGTATGGGATCTATATCGAGTCTATTATGGGGCTATAAAAGAAGGAACCCAAGTTTAATTTGCGTTAGACAGATAGCCAGTCGGTTTTAGTTGATTAGCTGATACAATATTTTGAGTAACCTCTAGACTCTTAGAAAATACACTCGAGCTAGACCTGAGATAGGTAGTTTTTGTTAATGACTATGGATTGTTGAGTGCATCAGAGTAGTGGTTCTGCATCTGAGTGTGTAGACAAGTAGAGAAGGTTGATTTGATCCAAGTTGTTTGCATATCACTATTAGGAGTAGAGTAGAAAGAGAAAGAGAGAAGATCAAAGAGGATGAGAGGGAGGAAAATTCTATAAAGATAGAAGAGAAGATATTGAACCGATTCTACATATGTCTAGATAGATGGTGCATCTATTTCCTCGTGTCAAATGAAGAGAACCTTGTGGTTTTTTTCGGATGGGTTTCCACGTTATATGTTGTGTATATGTGTGAATGTTGAGTAGCTAAGTTATATGCTAAATGTTTTGTTGAATGACTAGTTGATTATTGTGTTTCAACCGGATAAATTTAGGATTGTTGCATTATATTATTGACTATTCTTATGATTTCCATTCACTGTTAGTTCACTTAAGTCACATAAATAAGGGTGGGATCATATCTTGGTATTGAAATATTGTGCATGCAAGTAACCCACTGTCCCGGTCTTTGTTAGAAACCTTGGTGCAGAGCCAAGGTACTAAAACACCCTCCCACACAAACTACATAAATGTGGTTCTTACAGTTACCCATAAAACTAAGATATCTCAGTTGAGACAGAATTTGTGTCATAGGTACTGCCGGCTGAGCTTCATTCCATCAGTCTGATATCTTGGTATTTGTTGTGCTGAGCAGAAGGGGTTTAACTTGGGTCCAAGGGCAGAGAGATGGAAGAAATCCAACACTTTCTCGCGACACTCGTCTCTTCCTAGATATGTACTATAAGCACTTTTATTCTTTTTAAAGCTTCTTAATGGGAAAATTTCCAAAAAAAATAAAAAACATAAAAATCCGGATGAGAAATGATATTACTTTTGGTAGTTGTCAAGTCATGTCGCCTTCGAACAGAGAACTATATATAACATCCATTGGTTGGTTTATTAGTATGAATTTATGAGTTGTACTCATTATTTTGAGTTTTCTCCATAGACTGGTTATGCTTCCAATCCCTATGGAGCCTCTCTCAATGCCTCCTGTGTCACAGAGTTGTCCCAGCTTGCATGTAGAGTCTATGTTTCATGCCAGACACCATCTACCTTATGCTCTTGTTCAAAGGAAGTTTTAGCTTGAGTCGGCGATTCCTCAGTTATCTTGTCCTTGCATGTCGTTCATGCTGGATACAGTTATTGGTTCGTGCACATCTCATTCGTTTGAGTTATTCCAAATTATCTAGCGTTGTTGATTACCTCATGTTGGTTTATGGGGGATGCCTTAATTCCCTCCTTCCAGTGGATTCCATTCCATCAACTTTGTATCATTTATTTTGGAATAGGATTCTAGAGTCCATTGAGTGCCTTGAGACTTGCGTACATCTGTGGAAGGTCCTCTCGCCATCAACAGTTTTGGGAATACATTAGTGTCCCCTGATCGATGGATTCTTTCAAGTGTTCAACCTCAACAAATCAATTCACACATGTTGGATTGCACTCTGTACCTCGATTCCCATTATCATTATTAGTGGGATATCTTGCGTCGGTTAACGTTATACATCAACGATCAGTAATCAGACGATGGAACATCATGTTTGACCTCAAAACCTTTATTTGCATGATGGGACATGTACCAGAAGAGGTTTGCGTAGAACACCTATGATTTTGGTGGCATTCCACATATGCTACCTCCTTGATCATGCCAGTATTCATGAGATGGAAACTCTCATTCTTAGATTCCATTTTATTATAAGATATCTTTATCCATTATGGAGATCTTGTTCACTATACAATGTACATGGTGATGACCACATGTGACATATGCCTACTATGCCTATTCACGGCCATTGTACTCTTAGGTATTTGGGACTGCTACACTATATATTTGCAGTCATATGCTATTGTATCGTACTGATGAGTGGCTATTTTTTCCACGTAGGTCTTCATTACTCCACTTCTGGGATGGATATAATGTATTTCGGCCATCATGTTACCCCTATGAACTCATGCATTAGGGGACATCTATTATAGTTTATTTTACCACACTTGGTGATGACACTTTTATGGACTCCAATGTCCCTCTGTAGACTCTTTGGACCCTCCTTGCTCAAATTATACATTGATGATCCAAGGAATTCCCTAAAAAAGACTTGTTTATTTCCATACGTGGGTTTTATCTTAAAAGTCGTGTGTACATGCAGCTTGCTCCACTATAACCTGTGTACATCAAGAAATATGCATAAAAACAAAAATATTTGGAGTTTTCCTCAATGATTCTCGAATAACTTGACTCTTGGCCTTCCATATGCCTAGAAACGCTTAGACTTAACCCCTCATTTCCTATAAAAGGTCTATATATTGAGCCTCTTGGATGCATTAGAGGAGGATAACATTTGAGAGAAAGGAAACTGTAGTTCATTGTTGCCTCATTTATCTATGCTTGAGTCTACATCCCTTTTTCCTTTTGAGCACACATTGTTGCTCTTTCCAATCTTTCCATTGCTTTGTAATCTTGCCATTGAGATGGAGGATTGAAGTAGTGGAGGCCTAGGTGGAGGACTCACTTTCTCCATTTCGAAGAGGTGTTGGAAAATTTTGTCACTGTTATCTTTTTTCATTAATAATAGAAATATATATTTCTCATCCATTACATGTGTACAACTATGAATATTCTTATCCATGGATGTAGTTGTATTTTATTATACATGATGGATTTATATATTCTATAGTAGGCCTAACACTTAACATATATCATGCTTGTTTGGTTTGTTGTTGTTGAGAATCAATTGTAGGTGCAAGTGTGGTTCAAAATCTCAACGAGGATCTACTAAAACCGTCTGGAATAACGTATGGTTTGTATCCCTTAGTATTAGCAGGATTTATCTCTTTTGCATATTGAAAAGGATTGATTTATGGTGTCATTCAATCCATTGTGGCCTACCCCAAGCCATGGAAATTTTCTCTCTGTAACAACTTTAATAAGTTTTGAGAATTAAATATGGCTATTAAGGCCTCAACGTGGTCAAGGGAGGAAATCCAAGACTCGGCCCCTAAAGGAATATTTTTTCCAACTAGGGCTAGGCATGCCCCTTACTCAGTAGCCATCCATAGATTTGTATTTCCTTATCTCTCTATCTCTATGTGTGTGTGTGTGTGTCCCTCCCCACTCTCTCTCACAACCTCCCTCTCTCTCTATTTGTATGTGTGTGTGTTTGTCCCTCACTCCCCCTCTCTCATAACCTCTCTCAACCTTCTTTATACCTCCCTCACTATCTCTCCCATCACTCTCTCTCTATCATTCACCCCTACCCCCTCTCTCTCTTTTTCACTCACCCATCTCTCTCTCTCTCT